>VZSC01007684.1:334259-375053 GCA_013398225.1 Steatornis caripensis
CCCCCGCCGCCCGCCCGGGGTGCGAAGGGCTCGGCGCTGTCGTGGAAGCGGGGGAAGTAGAAGGGCCGCGGCGGGCGCTGCTCGCCCATGGCGCCGGTCGCCAACGGCCGTTCTCCTGGCGGCTGGCCGGCCTCGAGTCGGCTGCGGGGCTGCGCTCGGGCCCCTCCATGCCGGGCGTCGCGGGCCCGCTGCCGGCGGCAAGCGCGGGCGGAGGCCGGCCCGTTGCCTTCCTCGGCTTCCCCCGCGGCGCCCCGACCGCGGCCCGGGGCTGCAGCCGGCCCCCCTGGGCGGGCAGTGCCCTGGCCGGTGGCAGGAGAGCGGCCGTGGTGTGTTGCCCTGGGCCCTGTTCAGGGAACGTGCTCTGTCCTGGCTCCCAACCGAGCGCGGTATGGTTACTGAAACAGCGGTACGGGTTGCGTGCTTTGTGAATAGAACTCGCGTATTTGAAATAGGCACTGATCAGATGAGAACTCTGATAATATTTTTTTTTTCCTCCCCAGTTCGTAGTGGATTAGACAAGAACCGCCAGTATAGTTCATTCTAGGAGACAACGTGAGGAGAGCGCGCCAGCGTTTGGTGCACACAGCACCTGCAAGTGTGTCTTTTTGTTTTCTCCTTCTTTGCCCCACGGTAATTTGGGAATGTGTAATAAAAGTCAATAACCCTTCCTTACCCAGGTCTGTGTGGGTCGCTTTTGAAAGCGAAACAGAGCTCATGCAGAATTTGTAGGGACCTCTACTTCTGAAACCTGTGGGAGGCCCAGTGCTTCCGCTTTCCTAAGAGAAGCTTCTGTTACCTGTGAACACGCAAACCAGACTCATTTTTATTTTATTTGGATGTGATTCAATCTGTCTTTGTTTATGCTCTAATTTAGCTATTATTGATACAACTCACTTTGTCATTGGGGTAATATTGGCATACTTTTTAATTAGTAATACTTTGAATAACTGGATGTGGACTTGTTTTTTTCTCTGAGCCTTTTCTGTCACTGCTGTTTTGCCGTTGCGCTGTCAAGCACATTCTTGCCTCTCCACCTCTTAACTATTAAAGAAGATTAGGTAAAATATTGTTGCTTAGTATTCGGTAGGGAAACTCAAAATGTAAATATATCAAGGTATGTGTATGTGTATCTGTAGATGGAAGAGAAGGGGAACTAGAAAACGAGTAAGGTTCTCATGACTTCAAAGCCCAATCTTAAATTTGTATTCCATATATAGGGGGTGATAAGGAAAAGCATCTGCTTTCAAAATAATTAAGAAAAAGTAGTTTAAAAGGCATTTCAAAAAAATCGAGAAATAGAAAAAGATGAGATCTTTAGAAAAAGTGTTTGTTTTAGGAACTAGCCCCTATGACTGCCGTGTGTGTTTAGTAAAGTGGTGTTTACATTCCTAGCCATTATTTGTTGATCAGTAGTGGCATGCTTTGTACTATCCTAGAGTGTCCTAGAGATACTCTAAATAATGTTTTGGTAGGGAAGTGATGCACGAGCATTTCTGCTGTATTACTGTTGCAATTTTAAGCGTGTTTGTATGGAAATCAAGGATAGCCTATTTATCTATAAGTGCTGTTTTTCAGAGCCAAAGCCAGCATATGGACTTAATTTGGGAGAGAATAAATATGGATATTCCTTTATTGTGGTTATTGTGAAATTTTAGTCGTTTATTACAACTAGCAGTGACAGGATGCCAGGAGATACCAAGGTCCATCTTGGCCCTGATTGGCTGAAGCAATTCTAAGTTTCTGAAGGTAGATCTTGGTGAAAAGAGAAAGACAACTCTTTTGGAACACAGAGAACGGAGATTTTCAGCTGCAAGGGGCAAAAATGGGAAAAAATGCGCTGAGAAGTAAAGAGAAGGTACCTGCATTCACAAAAGAGGAAAAGTTTTGGAGGAGAGAGCATAATACAAGTGGTGTAATTCCACAGATACTGCTAGCACTTTTTCTGGTGTTTTTGTTACATCGTTTGGTATCAGTCAAACGTACCATTTAGAAACATTTCTATTTTCCTAAAACATGTGGACTAGTGAATCACAGTGATACATGCGTTTATATGCTAGATGCTAAAATCATGAACCTAAAGGTTCCTTTTTTTAATCCTTACAGCAAAAAAAGTGTGCAATGCTAATGCAGTAGTGGGTCGTGTTGTCTTTAGGTGCCATCTGGTGGAGTTGTTACAGCGTGTTGAAAGTGCTGCCTTTTCTTTCTGACTGCATTAGTCATGCAGATAAGTATGTGCTGAGCACAGAAAAGGTTGCTGCAAGAATCAGAAGTTAGAGATACAGAGATTAGGTAAAGATGATGACAGGGAGTGCAAAGGCTCCATCAGGGACAGTTAGTCAGATTATAACGCACGTTTTTATAGTGTGAATTTCAGAGATTTCCAGTTCTCATAACTCTTCAAATTTTCTCCTTCATTTAGTGTATAATTAGCGTTAGCCTCTTTACTGTGAAGCAAATAACGTTCTTGGTAATGACATTTTGAAATTAAGATGATGACATTCTGGAGTTAGAGTCTAACCTTTTTTGAGGGGAATGCTGTCAAGATATTTTGTGGGTTATTTTTGTAATTGTGCAGTCATCTTGAGGTGATGCATTGCTATTAATATAAGCCCAAAGATAAATAGCAAAAGAGTTTATGTAAATTTTATAGTAGAATAATCACTATATACGTTGTTCTTAGATGTCTTCAGGACTTAAGAATCAATTATATGAGTTACAGTAGGACTTGTCCCATGGGAGTCATTTTGCTTAACCAGAGAGTTTAGAAGTGTATTACTTCCTACTTAGGCCCCACGAGTAAGGTCCTTTTCACATGCCCACGCAGGTCCTACCTAAAGCACAAGCCAGTGCATGATAAAGCAGGATTGCATTTTGTATGCTGCCTCCTGCGAGCGGGTGAGACAGCTGGGAAGAGGCAGGGAACAGAGAGGAAAGACTTATGTCTACCTGCCAGGAAGGCTAGCTGTGCAAGGTGGAGAAGGGATGTCATGCTGTCAGATGTGAGAAGAACTCTGCTTTTAAGAAAACTATGTTGATTTGCCGTGTTTAGACAGCGTAACACGCTGGTCAGTTGTGTGCCTTCATCTTTGGCATTCAAAATTTGTTTCTAACGTTGGGATCCTTTAGTCTGGGATTATGAAAATGAATACATCATATAGACAGAAATTTTGTGTAGCTAAACTGACCACAAATGATATAAAGATCAGAGTTTTGAGACACACACACAAAAAAAGTACTTTGTAAGGCAGCAATTGCAGTATGGATAATGACTATACACATTTGATCCAGTAGAGGGAGTAATATACATATACTTGGTAGTGTGTTACGATTTGATAAATTTAACACATTAATCTCTGTGTATTTAATTGTTGATATTTGAAGTGCTTATGGAAATGTTAATTCTGGAGAAGCAAGTCTTTTACTTACCTAGCCAACAGAGACAGTAGTGACAGTATTCCAGGCACCACTCCTCTACAGTACTTCGAAACTTTTTGCAAGGCTTTTCTGTTGAGAGAAGTTAAGGATAGTAAATTAAAGTTGTGAAGTCTGAGGGCAGCTAAAATATTCTGATGTTAGTGGCAGCAGACAGTGTAGTCTGTAGTGTCAGTGACGATACCAATATTTGAAATGGTGGGAATGGTAAACTACGCTGTTAACGGCTTGCATCACTGTCTAAGCTATGCAGTCGTCTTATTTTGCATTTTGTATGCACATTCATTTGTACTTGCATTGAATGATACCTAGGTGAGTGTCTTCCGTTGGCTTGATATTTACAGTGTGAAAAATTAAAGCTGCTGGCAACATGTGCAATTTAAACACTGATACTCAGAAGTGTGGCGTGTGTGTGAATTCATGTTTTCATACCAATCGCTCTAAGAATCTGTAAAAGCTACAGAAGCTGCATGTCTTTCAGTTTTGCAATGGACTTTGTGTAGCCTTCAAAAAAAAAAAACAGATTTTATCACTGAGGTACTCTGAGAAGTTAGCCCAGAAAGCTGGACTTAACATCTAATATGTTACTTAAAGCATATGCTATAAAAATCACATTTTTTCCATTCAGTTGAGAGTTGTGTTGGTCTTCCAGCATAGATATTCTGCCATCTCTTCTTTTTAATTTAGTTTTTTTAGTTTAGTCATCTTTTTTTTTTTTTCCCCTTTTTAGTTGGTGTCATTATGTTGGTGTTCCTTTCTGGTCCAATAATATATTTTGTATACATCAACTCCCAACCATCAGTACTCGGATTCCCAGCCTTTATTGCCCATCATTCAGATTCTCCATCAAAAATTACTAGATTTTTTTCCTTTCTAGGGGAAGAGCTTCTCAAAATCTATACAGGAACTGCCCTGCTGTACTTCACATGCATGGGTCTTCTACTCACCTTGTTCATTTCTGTTCCTTACGTGTGTTGTCTCTGACATTCATGCCATTTGTCGTGCTGTCTCTTAGTGAGAAGCGGAAGAGCCACGCTATGTTTGTGAGCTATTGTACTACCGCTAATTTGTTACTTGTTTCTGTTTCTTTATGTTTGGAGTCCCTTCCAGAAGGCCTCTCTTCTCTGTATTTGAGAAGAATTTGGTGCAGTTCAACTGAACCCTGATTTAGACGTGTGACTACTAGCACAGTATATTAACATAAATTGTAATAATTTGAATAAATGTATTGGGTTTACCTGGCAAGGTAGCAGAGGGGCAGCATGGGTGGCTTCTGTGAGAAGCTGCCAGAAAATTTGCCTGTGTCTAATAGAACCAATGCCAGCCGTCTCCAAGACGGACCCACCACTGGCCAAAGCTGAGCCCATCAGTGACAGTGGTAGCGCCTCTGTGGTAACATTTTTAAGAAGGGGGGAAATCTTCTGTGCAGCAGCAGCAGTTAGAGAGGAGTGAGAATACGTGAGAGAAACAGCCCTGCGGACACCCAGGTCAGTGAAGAAGGACGGGGAGGAGGTGCTCCAGGCGCCGGAGCAGAGATTCCCCTGCAGCCTGTGGTGCCAGCCCGTGGTGAGGCAGGCAGTGCCCCTGCAGCCCATGGAGGGCCACGGTGGAGCAGATCTCCAGCTGCAGCCCGGGGAGAACCCCACGCCGGAGCAGGTGAATGTCCCCGAAGGAAGCTGGGACCCTGTGGGAAGCCCATGCTGGAGCAGGCCCCTGGCAGGACCTGTGGCCCCGTGGAGAGAGGAGCCCACGCTGGAGCAGGCAGTTCCTGGAGGACTGCACGCCGTGGGAGGGACCCATGCTGGAGCAGTTGGTGAAAGACTCTCTCTTGTGGGAAAGACCCTACTCTGGAGCAGGGTAAGAGCTTGAGGAGGAAGGAGCAACAGAGACAACGTGTGATGAACTGACTGCAGCTCCTGTTCCCCACACCCCTGCACCGCTTGTGAGGAGGGTATAGAGAAATTGGGGGGGGAAGCTGAGCCTGGGAAGAAGGGAGGGGTGGGGGGAAGATTGTTCTTATTTCTCATTATCGTGCTCTGATTTAGATTGGCAATAAATTAAATTCATTTCCCCAAGTTGAGTCTGTTTTGCCCGTGACGATAATTGCTGAGTGATCTGCCTGCCCTTACCTCAAGCCACGAGCCTTTCGTCATATTTTGTCTCCCCTGTCCAGTTGAGGAGGGGGAGCGATAGAGTGGCGTGGTGCGTGCCCGGCATCCAGCCAAGGTCAACCCACCACAAGAAATTAATCTATATTATTTGCTATGAATAAAATGTAATTTTTACTGAGTTCATACCGTTTTCAGTTTATAATCTGTAGGATTTATTAGTGAAATTGATTTCAGAAGTATGCCACTCCCTTCCGTGATGCGTGTGTCTGGTCTGTCAGATTTGTCACGTTACAGCGATACAAACCAGTATGCAGAGGGCTATTTATAAAGTCTCAAAGCACTATGCCAGCAAACTTAAAAGTTAAGAGCGAGCAACTAATTAACAATTACGCAACTTGAAAGAAGTGCTAATTAAAAAGTTTTTGAGAGATGAGTTTTCAATTGAAATACAAAATTAGCCAGAGACTTAGTGCTTGAAGTAGAAATTTGGACTGATTAGCAGAAATGCAAAAAGCACTAACTGTGTAAGAAATGAATTTTTAATTTCTCTTCAGGTAAGTCTCTGCCAATCTCTAGGATCAGAAGAAGATCCACTGTTGTGGACAGAAATTCTAGATGAAACCGCATGTTTCAGCTCGAGATTTTGGCAGAGAGACCATGACTCTCTGCGTCTCTCTGGTGGTTTCTGTGCTACTGAATTCAAAAGGCCTGTTTTATTCCAAGAACACAAAACGAGGTAAGAAACAAGAAGACAGAAATTGCCTGGGAGACTTGGACTTGTTTAAAGGCATTCAAGTCTGGTAGCTGGGGGAGCTTTGTATGGTTTGGGGTTTTTCTCCTCTTTGCCGTTATATCATCATCTTCTACAGAATGTCAGGAATGGGAATCCAGTGGCTTCAGAGGTGGTTTAGATGCTGCGTTTTTACAAGACATAAAGGGGCGAAGGGTGCATAAATAGAATGAAACCAGCATTAAAAAACGACCTACCTGCAAACTCTCTGAAAAGGTCTTTTGAAGTTGCCTGGTTTTCTGCGTTGTATTTTGCGTATAGGTATGTGTAGGGTGATGGAGAAGGAATGAGATTATTTTGATAGAGCAGAGCAATGTCTGCGTGTTAATGCAGCAGGTAAGTACTTTGATCATCTGTGTTTGCTTCTGAGTTAATGATGGGTGCTTTTTCTTTAAACGTGAATCTTTGTCAAACCCTATTTCTTGCCACCAAGTATATCTCTGGGATGACCTCATTTTTGAAATGTTATTTTTGATAGTCTCTCTCTTGTCTGGAAATCATATTGTCTTAGGACTATATTTGGCAGTCTAAAGGAAGTAATGAGACCTCCGGTGGAGTAGGAAAGCGCGATTCCACTGAGCATTAGACCAGAGATCTGGGTTTGGTGCTGCCTCGCACGTCTATGAAATGAGTCGTCACAGCAGATGAGGTTGCGCAACAAAGGCAGAGTTCTTCACGTGCATAAAAAATTAAAGAGAGCCCAATCCATGCCAGCTTTGAAATAATAGAACTCATGAATAATCCTGAAGGCACTCTTGCACCTTGCTCCTGACTGTTCATATGCCATACTCCAAACTGCTTTTAAAATTCTTACTGCAGAACCATTTCATGTCGGCTTGATAAACGCTAATAAATTTGACAACACTGAAGTTCATTTAATAGTACTGAAATGAGTTGCATATTTTGGTTTTTTCCTGTTGTGAAATGAAAGAAGTTGTAAGAGAATCTACATGTCACTCACACATTTTTCCTTGTGTGTTGGGAGTTGACAGCGTCGTAAACCTGTGCATTTTCAGATGATGATGTAGTCTATAGATCTCTAAATTTCTTTGGGAGATTTTATGCAAAGCCTCTAAAATTCAGAAGGATTTTACTGTGTTCATAGCTTAATTCAAATAGGCATTAGCAGAAAAAGCCTTTGTATGGATCCGTAAGGTTTGGTCTTTATTAGTTTGCACTGTGCTAAAAAGCTGTTGTGTCTTTAAGGGTTGGCATCGTGCGAGAATAAGTTTTCAGAACTGTGTAAATATTATTGGCATATAATGTGAGTTTTTATTCGTACTTGCCAATAGTTACTGTAAAACATAGCTGCCAGTTATCCTTGGGATTAGGATTGCTGCTGTTCGGAGATGTAGATGATTTCTAATTATAGCAGCATTGGAATGTGAATGGTCTCTGACTTGCTAATAATTTTCTTCAGAGCTGCAACCCATCCTATCAAGGAATGTGAAATCATATCAGCAAGTACAATCTACTTTACTTACATTAACTACTTAGAATAACGGAGACTGGCTCATGCCAAACATAAAAGTGCAATGATTGCAGTGAAACTGTATTATAATGGTACATTGAGTTTCATCAAGAGGCATTTTCATGTTCCAGCATAGCTGATTCAGAGCAAAGAGTGTCATTCAGCCCAATATGCTCACCGTTACGAGCGCCATGCATTGATGAACAGAAATCATGATAAAGGTAGCATTTTCTGTGAAGCTACTTAAGGCTGGTTTTTTAAAGTGTACAAACAAGATACATATTTCATAAACAGGAAAAGCAACTGGCGTGTGTTGACGGATTGTTTATCTTTCCTTTTGTTTTATTTTTAACAGCTTAAATTAGATGAATTTTAAACAGATTTACAGTCGGGCCATTATTTTTCTCAGGAGAAATCATGACCTTAAGTTTTAGTCAGGCTTTGGGGATGATCATGGTGTGAATTTCTTTCTGTTTTTCTTTGCAAGATCCATCAGTTTAAGTATTCGGAAGACTTATGGACTGTATTGATAGTATATCGTGGTTTAAATGGATTCTGTGCAGCTCCTTCTTCAGCTGCTGTGACCTCATTCCCTCTACTGGAAGATGACTTTGTAGCTAGTTGGTTGCCGCAGCAGTGCTTTTGGCAGTTCTTCCTGTATGTTTCTTTCTGTAGTTTATCACGACAAACCAAATGATCCAGCAGAGAGATTAACCCTGTGTATAAAGACCCTGGAGGAGGAAACAGAATACACTAAATCAATAACAAAATAACCTTTTTTTTTTTTAAAAGGAGTGCCTATCCATCATCATGTCAAGCCAATTCTGATTAATAAACAGAAGAGTTTGAAAAGATCACCGAGTACTGCTGTCCGTAGGAGCAGGTGTAAGATTACCTTAGTCATTAGCTCCCTGAGAACCACCTGCGTGCTTCAGTGAAGCTTCAGTCTCTCAGTACCTGGCAGATTGTAATCCACGCATTTGAAGTTAGTGCGTTTCAATACCTGTGCCTCTGGGCACTGACGGGCTCAGAAATACAGATTATCTAAAGCAATGAGGATTCCTCTCAGAAATGCTAAATCTGGGAGATAGCCTGTTGTCATGTAAAATGGTCACTTGGCACAAACAAGGTTTAGATAGGCCTGGTTGCTGTAGTTAGGGTGATGATGTGTATCACAGTGGATGGAAAGAACTGGAGTGAAGCTATGGAAATCAACAGAGTGGAGCCAGTTAGGAGTTAATGCGTCTCCTAACCTGTACAACTGGGCTTTTAAGGATAAGCAGACTGAATTAGAAAGGAAGCCTAGAGGAACCTTGCAATTATATACATAGAAATGTTTTTTTTTTATTATGTAGCAGAAGTTATTAAAACAATTTGGGAACAGTATAAAGCTTCTGAAGAGAAATGATTGGGGATTTTCTTTCATCTTGCTTTTACTTTGGCTAAAATCTATTTTTCCTGAAGCAATGGTATTCTTTCTAGGGCTTCTTACAATTTGGGCAGGTCTGTTGCTGTCTGTTTTCCGCTGCCTCTTGGAAAATTGTCTTCCCGTCTCTTCAATTGACTCATTGGAACAGTAGTTCAAATGCCCTAATGCAATGAAAGATGAGCTTCCAATTAATTCTAGGCCACCTCTGTGGTTGTCTTACTTAAAATTGTAGCAAGAATGCGAAAAGGGCGTCTAATTTAAGCACGCTTTTGGGGGTAGGGAGAGGGCAAATACAGTGAAGACTTGCTGGCTATTGCCACCTGGTCACAGAAACACCAAAGGAGGCAACTGTCTGCGAAAATTACCTGCATGAAGAAATAAGGGGGAGAAGAGGACAAGGAGGAAGAAGCGTGTGAGTAAGTGTACTGTTAGTAACGTAAGATACCCCTCCAGAGTGGTGTTTTGTAAAAATAAGGTGTTACGTGCAACCTGATGTATTCTAGAAGAAATTGGAAAGTCCGGACACGAGTGTTATCCTAAACCCAAGGATAAACCCTGGAGAGGGAACAGCATGGGTGTTGCTTACGGATACCTTCTCCCATCTTGAGGCAGGGCGGTGGAACAATGGGCTCCTTCCTGAGCAGGGCTGAAAGGAATTGCTTTGTACCTGGGAAAAGAAGGCTGGAAAATTTAAAAAGCAGGTGGAATAAAACACAAGGCAGCTGCATCAGCAATATCGCACTAGCAATGGCTAATTCTGTGCCTCACTATTTCTTTGAAACGTCCTCTGCTGGACAGTCATAACTGTTTTAACACCTGTGGCACATTTTCCTCCTTGGCTCTTGAAGTTCAAAGTGTGAATGCTGAAACACGAGCTAAAACAAACCAAGCTTACAAGGCTATGGCTAAGTGTCATTTGAAGACATTAACGAAGGAGATTTTTTCCTTTACAGCCTACATGAAAGTTGTCTAAAAATAATCTTTGGCCTGATTATAGTGAAATACCTTCAGCACTGGAAGACTGTCTGGAATCTCATTTCACTGGTGCTATGCTAATGGTCGTACTTCCTCTGCTTCAGTGCCGTTGCTGTGGATGACATTAGTTATGGTATCATCAAAGCTTGATCTTTTACTGTTATTATTACATATTAATTAGTTATTGGATGGCATTCTGTCATTGATTTGCTAAAATTATAGGGCTCTTATCCATAAAATACCTTGCGCTCAGATCACGTATTCAAACTTCAAAATAGAAGTAGCATCCTTTTGGTAAATAAATGCCCCTTGCATTAAGCTGCGTCTCACCGACAACATTTGTGAAGCAGCGTAATGTAGCAAATCATATCCAACATAAACAGATGAAATGCACCGTAAATAAAACAGGATGTGTCTGGAAAATGGTGTAATGAAGGTAAATGTATGATTTCAGCAGATTGGGTATTTCTAATTACCCCTGAATAGTTCATTTTCATGGATAAGTACGTAGGCACGTAATTAAATGTGTAGTGCTTTCATGATAGTTCACGAGCAGTGCTCTTTCCTTTTATTGCCGGCAGATGTCTCTCGTGAATGTTGCATAGCGTGGCAGTGGATCATCTCAGCTCTGCTTTAAGGGCCCTGCGTAGGTCGTAGGGCTGTTAAGTACCTCTTTCTCGCTAGTTCCCAATTAACTGCGATTCTCTTCTGCTCTGTGCAGCCATGTGGCTTTGCACGCAGACATCTAGAAATATATTGAGTTAATGATATCCCAGAATGAATATGCACAAATGTCATCCACATGTGCTTCAGTTCAATAAGAAATAATAATGGAATGATGCACTGTAGGAAAGACAATTTGAAAAACACCTTGTTTGATTTTGCTGGTGAAGAATATTACAAAAAAGTGAGGGCTCAGACAAGGCTTGAATAATCTAGCAGAAAAAACCTCTTAACTCTAAAGCTTAGAGAAAACATCTTTGGTGTATTCGTGTAATTGCTCACGTGCCATTTTAGATCCTACTCCGTAATTCGTATTCTGAGCTGAAATAAGAAAGTAGCCTAAGCACGGGTGGCAAATAGATAGTATAACCTTTTGTATTTTACCCTTACTAATAGTGGAGTAAGATTTTGAATGAGAAGGTGGAATTTGAGAAGTTTGAGCGGGGTGGAATTTGAGTAAATCCAGTGTACAGTAACGGGAAAGCCTTACAGGGGGCAGCTGCTGCTGGAACAAAGTAGGGAACAAACTGCTGGAATTTTTGGGGCAGGAAGCTGAATGTTGACAAAGTGTTGAAAAGATGAAAGCACGGCTTAAGTTGTCCTGTTATCAGTAGAAGGAGAAATCAATGATGTAATGTGGTTGAAATACCAGCTGCTGTGGTGGGTGGCAGAAATTTTGACGTGCTGGGAAGAAGCGGGTGCATGCTATAGAAGTCCACAGCGAAAGAGAGAGAAGTCACAGTGGAGGTTCACTCGTTATGGAATAGAGTTGGACGTTAAATGTGGAAATTAATTAATTAGTATATGTTCCAGAAGAAGTGGTCTGAAAAAGAGGATTAGAACAGACGTGGATTCACTAGGGACTGTATCCTTATTAGCACAGCCTGGTGCTTCGGTCTGCTTCTTAGACAGAGGTTCCCAAGAAGGGTAAGAAACTTCAGAAATGGAAGCGGTTGTTGAGTCGTGAAAATGGGATCATGGAAAGGTCCCAATTTTAACACGCCGGACGTAAATGGAGGTGGTGTGTCCGAGGAAGCGTGTGCAGCATTAGCATGTGCTTAAAAATACATATCACTGAAATGCAAATACATTTTACACGCTGCTCACTCAATAATGATTGCGATGGGGGCGCTGAGAGGGCAGAGATTAATTTGTCTAACTGTCGAGCCAAGTGATTTTCCCCGCTGAATACTCTTCAGGTGCAACGTGAGTGGAGTGCTAGAGTGGAGGATCTCATCTGCTACCTGACATCAGCGTGTAGCGTAGCAGAATTTTTTTCTTTTAAAAGATAACACTTCTTGAAAATCAGTTAGAAATGAAGTCTGATAGAATCCCTAAAGAAACCTGCTGTGTATTTTACAAGTGGTTTTTAATACAAACCCTTTAGGAGGCTGTGACACACTTCAAAAAGGATAGGTGTTTCAGAAATGCACTGCTAGAAATAAATGCTTTTATTGTGTTTTATATTATTTTTCAAGTTCTTTTAGTTTCTTTTATGAAAAGCTATTTCTTTTTCGCCGTGAGAGTGTTTCTGTGGGAAATACGTAATCTGGTATCAGCAGATTCCACATAGGGTTGTTTCAGGGATATGTGTAGTTTCTGAGGCGCAACTTCCATTATAAGGAAAATGAAAGTTCTTCTTTTGTGATGAAGCACGCAATGTAAGAACAAAGAGGCCCTTGATAGCCTTGCAACAAAGAAAAGGGAAGAGAGTCTTATGTCCAAGTCTGTAAGCAGCAATTTTATGAGTGTGGGGTTTTAGGTGTGCAGAAGGAAGCAAAAAATACCTGGATGGTAAATTACCTTTAAAATGCATGCGGAGTGGGTTTTAAGAGAGGCTGCTTAGGGCTGCTGTCCTGCCGCGTGCTGCTGCTCTGCATACTCCAGAAAATAGTGGAACATCTCTCTCTCGAGTAACGCAGATTTGTTGGAAGCCGTTTGAACCTTGGACCTTTTGAAGTGAATGAGAACGTCTTTATTGGGGGCAATAAGGATTAGGTCAGGCTTTTTACACATACATCTTCACTTACTGCAAATGGTAAATTTTTCTTAATTTTTATGTAATTGCGGTCTTTAAAAGGAAATAATTTTCTAGAATTACATTTTTCTAGGGGAATAAAAGTTGCTGGAAAATAGACATCTCGCATTAAATGTGGTTTTTATACTAATAACATAAGTTTTAAAAGCTACTTATGATAGTTTAAGTTCTTAGTACTGACTGATGTTAGAAATTGGTATGTTTTTCACCATATGAGTTTTTGTTTTCCTGTTATATTTCATTTGTGAAGTTAAGGTAGGTATGCATCTGGGTATAGACCCTTTCTTTTTTATTGTTTTTAACATCACAACGTGGGTTTTTGTTTCAGCATTGCAGAAAAATACCACGTTAAAATAAGCCTTATTTAGAAAGCCTTGTACTATTATTTGTATAAATAGTGCCATTAGAAAGACATAAATATTTTTTGTAATGTTTTGTCACATCTATTGCGTAGTATCTAAAATTCGCCTTTGAATTATTTTATAGTATGATTCCTAAATGATAGTAGAAGCGTGATACAAAACAACAGCCAAGAAATTCCAAACTAGGGATGCCGTTATTCAAAGTTTCATTCACATTAGGATGAAACAAAGTGAACATTATTTCTTTGACCTTCATCATTCTCTGTTCTATTGCCAATATATTATTTTAATATGATTTTTGTCAGTATATATGGACTTCATGTGATTCTGTACTCCAGTAACTGCTGCCTTAATACTTCTGCAAAATTTAATAAGTATATACTGCAGTCATGATTTATCCTCGTTCATAATTATTCATCTGAACTTTCTTTGTCATTTTAAGCTAAATATCCAAAGCTCCTTGTTAGAAACATTTCTTTAAGGTGACTATGAAGATTGATTTGGTAATTGAAAAATGATTGAAATAAACACGATTGCTTGTGGTGCTGGAGTATACAATTAATGCAATACTTAGAATTTACAACTATGACGAAGATCAAAGGAAACAACCTCGTTATTTTTGTCGTTGGAGTTAGATATTGTACAGGGCAACATACTTGAAGCTTGTTGCTTCTCCTGTGAAAGAACGTAGCGGTTGTAATGACGTCTTCCCAGGGAAAAAAAAAAAAAGAAATCAGTGTAGTTAATGTTGCGTTTTCCTTTCTGGAAAGATCCAGAAAGTCACATACACGTTTGAAAATGTTTAACAAAAGACGAAGAAGCAGTGAGAGCTGTGTGTTTTGAAGGTATGTGGATGGCAGACAGCCCTGTCTGTTTGCGTGACCTGTTCCTTCAGGCCGAGCTGGATAAGAGCGAGCTGCCGAAGGTGAGAAAGCAGTAATTCTGCGTTTTCAAATCAGCAGNTGTTGGGTTTTCCTTTCTGGAAAGATCCAGAAAGTCACATACACGTTTGAAAATGTTTAACAAAAGACGAAGAAGCAGTGAGAGCTGTGTGTTTTGAAGGTATGTGGATGGCAGACAGCCCTGTCTGTTTGCGTGACCTGTTCCTTCAGGCCGAGCTGGATAAGAGCGAGCTGCCGAAGGTGAGAAAGCAGTAATTCTGCGTTTTCAAATCAGCAGTGAGGCGTGGTAGGGGTAGCCTTGCAATACAGGGCTTTTGATTCAGATTTGGAACTTAGGGTTCTGCTTTATTGTAAGATGCTCCTGAATATATAGACATGAGCAGGGGCTCTGTTCTTTCACGTGCTGCTGTTGGGCCATACAGCCTTCTTGGGCCAGTTTTGCTGTAGTTACCTTTTGCCACAGCAAAGCTTTACTTGTGTTGTGCTTGGGAGTACTATGCTTAGAAATTACTTTAAAGCTTCAGTTATAACCAGCACAAGTTTCTGTCTCCTCGTTCCTTCATCTGTGTTGCAGTCGGTTTGTAGTGTTTGTGCTGACTCCCCGGTTGTCGCTAGGTGCGATTTAAGCAGTTACCTTTTTTTGAGTGTTATTGGTGTGAGCAGCCGTTTGTCCTTTTGTACTGCAATGAGGATCAAATGAGGCAATTTAATTTAGCAGCACAAAGTATGGAGGAAACCTAATCCTGCTCTGTTTTGATGTGACATAAGTGTATTTAATTTGAAAATCAATTGTTAAATGTGTTAGATTTTCAAGAGCAGAGCCAAGGCCCCTCCTTCTCACAGTGTGGTTATCTTGGCTTCTTGCCTGGCTACAGCTGGAATCTATAGTCATTTCACAGTGCGGCAAGTTACTGAATCAGAATTTAACCTAATAGGAATTTACAAGAATCAAAAGCAAAGGACAGGACAGCATCAGCTACCGCTTCCCGTCTGAAAAACACCGCGTGTCAATCTGCAGAAAAAGACTAAAAAAATCTAAGAGAGACTAAATTCCTGNCATTTCACAGTGCGTCAAGTTACTGAATCAGAATTTAACCTAATAGGAATTTACAAGAATCAAAAGCAAAGGACAGGACAGCATCAGCTACCGCTTCCCGTCTGAAAAACACCGCGTGTCAATCTGCAGAAAAAGACTAAAAAAATCTAAGAGAGACTAAATTCCTGCCCTGAGCTACATATTCTCCCTTTCACTCTACTGCAGCCTTTGCACACAGTGTTGTTTCTGCTGAATGGAAATAATGTACGTCAAAGTACAGAATACTGCCATTGTCATCGAAGATCTTCCTTTCCTTCAGGCATGGCTCATTTCTTCCTGTGGAGAACTGAGCTCCAATTGACATCCCGAGGGGTATGATGCGCACTGCGCCGTGGACCACAGATGCCTTTTGTGTGCTTTGCTAGGCCGTGACCTCCAGGGTCACGGAGTCCTTACACGTCTCCTAGTGGGTCCATCTGCAGCACCGGGGGCTGACATGCTGTCCAAGTGCTGGGAATCATCTGCAACCTTTCTTGGTCTGAATTCCTTCCCAAACAGCATNTTACACATCTCCTAGTGGGTCCATCTGCAGCACCGGGGGCTGACATGCTGTCCAAGTGCTGGGAATCATCTGCAACCTTTCTTGGTCTGAATTCCTTCCCAAACAGCATTTCCACAGATCAGTTGGGATCCAAGGCCACTCTGTTTGCATTTTGTGAAGATCTCCTTGGATTTAAGGAGGATGCATGCCTTTATTTACAAGCTCGTTTTCAGGAGGGGGCTGCTAGTCTGCCATTGTGATGGGAGGCCGGTTTTCCATTTTCAGCCCGCTTTGCAGTATGATTCACCCCTCCTTGCTCAGGGAGCGTCTCTGGTTCAATGTGGAAGCCTCTGGTAAGCAGCGAGAGTAACCCCATCTCATGTCTCTGCACTTTTTGTTGCCGTCCAGCAGTGCTATCCTGGCCTCTCCTTGCCAAAGTTTATCTTTCCTTGGAGAGCTCTGGGGTGCCAAGGAAGCTCCTAAAAAACTGACTCCAGCTCAGCGCAGTCAGGTTTATGAGCTGTGCTGGAACACACGAAGTGATGCACCTACCTGATTTTCTGTTCCAATTTTCCACATATAATGTGCGATAGAAATGCCAGAGTAGCGCATCACTGTCTTTCAAAAGTCCTGCATGTGTTTTAGAACAACTAGCTCTGCACAGCCCAGTAGACAAACTGGCTCCCAACTGGGAGTTCCAGTGCCCCTGTCATGGCCCGTATTTGCAGTGTAGATGCACCCAAGGTGCTGGAATTGCCTCTCTTCCCAGCTGATGAGACATAGGCGGAAACTTAATTCTACGATTTACTTAACGCAGTTGGATGAGATTTTACAACAAAAGCTAGAAAAAAAATTGTGGAAGATCCAATTCTGTAAACACTGAAGATATTTTCTTCAGTGCGAAGTTTGCAAGCCGACTAGGTTATGTTCTGTCTAGGCTCGAGGCTGTAACCAGAGTTTTGCATGATTACACTTTTTAAGCAGCGTTTCTTGCTTTAATGTTTAACTTACTTATTCTTCACTTTTGAGAACTTACTGTGTTTTTTTCCCTGGTCGTCTTTAATCTGGGTTTGCATAAATTGAAATTTCTAGATTGTACTCTTGCACTGTAAAAGGTATCCTCAATTTTGTGTATTCATTTATAAGATACCTCCCACTGAGGGTGTTCCCTGCAGAATCAGAACTCTTTTTTAATACAAGAGAGACGAAAAACTTCAAATGAAGCTCTGATGAAAGAAGAGCTATAAAATAAGGATTTTTTTGAAGAGATCAGTTACTTCCCCTGTCTTCTGCTATCAGAATGCTCAGTGCCTCGTTCCCAAAATACAGAGAGTTTGCCATCTCTAGTGCTTCATGACAACGGCAGGTCCAAAAAGATCAGTAATAAACAAACATTTGTAGTCAATGCTGACGGTTTCATTTTTAGAGTGAACTCTTTTGAGTGTAGAGGATGAATCTCTGCAGTTTAATTTAGTATTTGTTGTCTTACTGCCTGCCTCCCTTTGCTTTGATGATGCCAAGAACAATGAGGTTTACTGATATTCTTGTCTTTTCCTCTGCTTTTAAAGTAACAAAATACGGAAGGTGAGTGCTGGGCTGTGTCAGAGGCGCATTGATTGTTGCAGTCAGATTTATCTTCCTTAGTCTAAACTCGAGTGACATACGGTGAGGAAGGGCACATACCCTTAGATTTTTTTTTGTTCTAAATGGTTGGAACGCTAAGAAATTGTAAGTGCGAGCCTTTCTTTGTAGAGGCGTACCGAACAGGCGTTTTCTCTTGCAGTGTTCACGGTAGCTTCTGTAACACAGATATTTATTGCATGGAAGTGCTTGCCGTTTCAGGGCACAGAACTACTAGTGTGCTCTGTGTTTGCCTAACGGACTAGTGCCAGTGTCACAGTTTAATTACACTGTGGTGGTGAAAGTCCAACGTGTAATGGTGCCTGGTCATCTTTGAGACACTACGTAGTCCCCTGCATGGAGTCTGCGGGCTAAGTCTGCATCAGGCTTTGCTAATGATACAGGAGACAAATTGCCCTACGCATTTCCTTCTCCATTTGCTATTTTTTCTATTCAGATTGGTAATTCTTGTAGTTTGTGTGTTTGTGCAGTGTCTGGCACAGCTTGACTTTGATATCAGAGTAGGACCTGACTTCGATGTCGTGTTCAAGAATATAACGTGTAAGAATCAAATAAAAGTTCAACTTCTATTTAAAGATCCTGTTTTATTTCCTCTCAGATGCGCAAATATTTAAAGACATTTAATATTATGTATTGTTGAAAATTCCAGGGCACAGAATTACCGTCATCCACTTAATGACTCTAGATTTATTGAAAAATAAGTAATTCTTAAAAAACAAGAAATGAATATTTGTTGAAACATGAATTTAGTACAGAGTGGACTGTTGCAATACTGATGATGTAGCTCTAGATGCACGATTGTTACGATTTTATGAAAATACACAATTTATAGGAGTCCTTTCTGTTCAGTAAAGACACTAAATTATTAACTTTGAAGCAGATCTCTGCTCGATTAAAACATGAAACAGCAATTTTATTTAGTGCCAAAATTAGTTACTTAAACCAATTATGGATATGTTTCCGTGACTTTAGCTGTTCAAAGTCATTGCTAGAAATTTACTCTTCGTTTTAAAGACCCAAGAGCTTAATGGTATTTCTGGGCATGTACCGCACTCATACGAGTGCAGCTACATTTGAATACGGAGATTGGAGCCCATATTGCTTGCATACCCTAAAGGATATATGATAAATGTTGTCCTGTATATTAATGACCCAGGGGATTAATGGTTGTTTATGAAGACTTTCAATTTTAGAGTCTGGCCTCTTCACTGATACTATGGTGAATAATGTTTTAGAAATACTTAAAATAGAGTCAAGAGCTGAAAATTATTTTCTTTGCGGTCGTCTATAGGAAATGAATTATGAGTCAGCCTTGCTATCGTGCGACCATAGACACGTAGGCCCCAGTAATCGGTAATTATCGCACCTGTTCTAGCAGGTGCAGTCTGGAAAACCAAAGGATCATAAGATCTGTTCTGTTTTATTACCTAGCTTTCTTGCTCATTTCTGAAGCACGCTGATGGAGCTGTACCAAAAAGCGGAATAAAATGCCTTGTTCTGCCGTTTGCTTTGCTGGAGGCAGGATTTGAACCTTGGATTTTGAGAAAGGTATTCAATATTATTTGTGAAAACATTACTTTTGTTCAGTTCGTGCCATCAACTCTTCTTTCTGTGGCTTCATTCTTAGTTCATATTTGTGTGTTGTAATATTAAGCATAGAATGTAATAAAAGATTTCACAAGGCAGCAGCAGAGAAAAATCAAACAATTAACGGACAGTTAATTAAGTGGCAGGAGCAGTGCAGAAAGTGGAATAATCACCCCAGGTATCCTGGAAAAGATCAGAGAATTCTCCCATCCTTCCAGGGTGGTATTTATAGACTTTGACTCTGACTTACTATGCATGATGCTGTGGGGTTTTTTTCTTCCTTTTTTTCAGTTCATCTGAAAACCTTTTTTTCCAGGAGGGAAGAAACTTCGAGTAAAGCATGACACTGTGCTTGACCCTTTCACTATAGAGGATTAACAGGTGTGGTGGGTTCCTTGTATTCTCCCCAGAAAATGAGCCTGGGTCACATATAGCTGTTAGTTGAGTGAGGTTTTGAATCTGCTGGACAAGGAGCTCGAGCTGTGACGTTTTAGAAATGACAGAATGGCTGAGGCCAGGACAATACCTTCAAAACCTTTTAGTGTCCTGGTCACACGTGCGCTGATGTTTGTAGTTAGTTTGTGATGGGTGGAGTATAAAAGTGGCCTGAACAGTGTGCCAAATCCCCAAATGCCTTGTATTGAAAACCGAGCTCGTTAGTTTTATTGAATATTGACTCAGAAGTTTTCATTCTGATTACACAGTTATTAAATTTTTCAGTTGAAATAATCAAAAAAGAGGAAGAGATGTAGGTGTAGCAAACCTTTTTCCCTACTATATGAATTCTCCTCGCCTTTTCCCTCTCTCAGTATTGGAGACAAGGTCTCTGTGTGTCTCAAATTTTGTATTCCTGTCGTCTTCTTTTTTTTTTTTTTATTTATTTGGACCATAATAGCAGGCCTGGTTGTGGATAGTGCTAAGGACTGTACAAACATACATGAAAAAGACAGCTCTTTTCCAAGAAACTTTAAGTCCCAGTGGTCATCACTTGTGTGACCATTATTACTTTGTTACGTGTACTCTACTGTGAGTTACCTTTTACTGTTGTGTTAGATCTCACTGCTCGGCGCCAGGATAATTTTGTATGTTCCATGTAATTTATCAACACCCCAGCACATTATTAATAATTATCATACTCTGCATCAGAGTAATGCCAAGAATTATCAGCCGTAGTCCAGAAAGTTGTTGTGCTCAGTGCTGTTAAAACACATCACGGAAGCTGTCCCAGGCAAGACAAGATTTTAATGTAAAATCATTACGGTTGAATGGGTAACGGGTAGAACTGGGAGCCAGTAATTTTTATTTTGTAATTCTGCTTCTACCCCTGATAGACTGGATGGTTGGTGCCAGCAGACCTACTGCTGAGCCAGGTACAAGTTTGCAGGTGCCCGTATGCGTCTGTTTTCCTTGACGTAGAATGAGATCGGTTCCCTGCCATGTTTGGATGGAGAAGAAGGGCAAATAATGCAAAATACGTGTAAGATGGCTTTGCTGCGAGCTGTTGGAAGACAGAATGATACAGAAATTTAGGCTGGGGCGTTCAAGCGAGAGGGCATCGACGCATCTGTGAGGACCTCAAGGTCATTTTCTGCAGAGCTGCTGCCCAGCTAGCCAGTCCCCTCTCTGTGGGGATTCACAGGGTTGATCCGTCCCACATTCAGGGCTTTGCGTCTCTCTGTTTTGGACTTCATGAAGATTTTGATGGTCTTACCTCCAGCTTGGTAGTCCTCCCCTCCAACTCGCCCGAGTCTGGTGTCGTTTGCCGGCTCGTAGAGAACGCAGGCCGCCCTATCAGCCGTTCGTAGGTGTGAAAGCCCATCTCCTCTCTCAGCGTGGGTAAGGCTCTTTTCCAGCAGTAATGTAAATGTGTTAGCCTAAACGCCTAGAAGTTATCAAAATTAATAAAAGACCTTATGCACATTCTTACAGATTCCATACGTGTGTTGTTTTTATTCCAACGCTTTGGAGTCGGCAGCTCTAGCTTAGGGGTGGGAGACAGCCCCTGCCCACAGGTTTGCGTTAGAGCTGGGCTGCAGCGCTTGCACGTGGGCGTCTGGCCTGTTTCAAGCTGACCATCCTCTGCAAGAGCTTAAGTGACAAAGTACAACCTCACACAGCAGGTAACAAGAGCTTGGGGGGTACGAAATGACTGCGCAGGGAGTATTTAGTTTGGGAAATACTGCGACCAGCTGTAGCACAGCAAAGTCCCTGGAGGTTTGCACTGGCCACAGGCTGGTGAAATTGGTCCCTCTGGGAGTGAAGGGTGATTTTAGAGAGGAAGAGCAGTTTACCTCACCTTGCTATCAGCCTTGCTGCAGCAGTCCAAAGGTGATTTACCCGTGGTTACCAAGTGAAAAACATCAGAGCTCTCAGTGGTAGCCCTTTGCTCTAACCATTAACCGTGCTGAAATAAAGTGAAAAAGCTTGATTTAAACCGACGATGCGCAATTCTGTATAGCGTGCCTGATCCTCCCTCCCTCCCTTGTGCTCAAATGTTGTGGCTTTCTTGAAAAATGTGTTTGGGAGGGAGGAGGGGAGTAGGGGTGTTGTGGGGGTTGCTGTCTGCATGCAGCGAGGAGAATCAGGAATCAGGCTGCTGCCTTAACTCTGCCAGCTTAAGCCAAAGCCACAGGGATATTATTTTTGACACTGCACAGTGGATTATAACTTCAGCTCCCATTACCTCTAATGGGATCTTTGCTTGCAATCTGCCACTGCTGTAGCAATGAAAATCTGGCCCTTAATGCTATTTTACTATTGCAGGTTTTTGCGTTTAATTATATCGTATCATAATTTGTTGCAGCATCTACATCACTCCTTTAGGAGCGCACTTGAAATGCTTATGAATTTTTATAAACACAAGCTGTGTATCGCTTTAAGTCTCTCCTTGCTTTTGTAAAATAATTCTGCCTTAAATACAGCATCATTTCTTTTCTTCCTTGCTGGGTAAGCACCATCTTTTGCAGCGTGGCCATTTTGAAAAGCACAAGGATACTAATGCTGAGAAGCCCAAACCTCTCATTATTGCATTGATGACTTGTGAGAAAACACGCAGCTTTTCCAGCCTGCTCCCGCTGGAGTCAAATGCACAAAACCCCCCAAGATGCTAGTACGCAGAGGGTTTCTCTTTAGTGGTGAGATGCATTATAATTGCTATAAAATTATTGACATAAGAAAATAGATGTGTTGCCACATGCATTTTTTTTTTCATGGATGTGCCTTCGGACTTTTACGTGAATCTGCTTACGTTTTGCTGCTTTTTTCTCAGCCGTACGAGTACGTTTGACTGATCTACAAAGTGATGAAGTTAGGAGATATACCTAAAAATTGCTGGGTCTGAATTATTCACCAGACGCTGTCCTCGTGCAGGCTGTCCTCAGCTCTACAGCCCTACACAGGTGATTTCTCAGAAAGATAAGAAATGAGCGTGATGCCTGTTGCTCTGTTTTCCTCCTGCAACTTCTTTTTCTTTATCTTCTCTGTTTCCCTGTGTATATTTTACATATATGTGTGTGTACACATGTTTAGAGAGAGATGTGTATGTCTGGAGAGAAGGCAAGATTTATTATGCTCCTTTTAATTTGCTTTGGAGGCATTGCTTACTGGGGATACAGTATGTACTGAACAGCGTGTACTAATTAAGTACCAGAAGGCAGACCAACCCATTTACTTGAGACTTTGCCACAGAGGCGTTAATTGTGTACGCATAACGTTCCCCTCCGCACCCCCCCTTCCTTTTTGAACCATCTACGCCATATATATACTGCCTGCCAGCAAGTTGATCAGCACTACTCTCCCGCCTTGTCAAGGACAGGAAACATTCCTGCTTCTCTTGGCAAGGGATTCTTTTTCCAGCTACTTGTCTTTTTGGCAGTGGCTGTAGCGCTGCGTCGCTGGTTCGCACTGGGTGTGGGTCGTGCCGTTGGTATGCGCTGTGTTCGAGTTGCTTCATGCTGGGGGCGGGGCCATCAGCAAGAAGTTTTCTCCGTGCTACTACTAAGGAAAAATATTCTAATTTGAGTACTGGTTGAAGGAGCTCTCGTTCAAATGTGTAATTTTACCCAGGGAAGAGGTTAGTGGTGGGAATCTTCCTCCAGAGCCGTGTCCTGTGAGGTCGGATGTGCTGGGGTCCTTTTCTGCGTTCGGCCTTGGGAGTGCTAGAGGGAGCGCTAGAGGGATCGGCATTAAGGTAATACATGTGTGAGATGAGGGATGCTGGGATTTCTTGATAGCTGTACGTGGAATAGCATGGCGATTATTTGCTGAAACTGGGAGGTGTGCGCAAAACTTTGACCCTTTGCCTTCCACTGGGGACCCCAGTTAACGCCTCCTGAAGGAGAGGGTGTGATGTGTCCAGCTGCTTTATGCAGCCTTGGGCAAAACAGACCGAAGCGTATGTATGCTAACGTGGAAATAACACAGCCCGGTGTATATGATCTGGAGTAAACCAGATCGATGCGTTTTTATGATCTGACTTGCTTGTTTAATTCCCTCGGCTCAACATCTACATTCGTGTTTTAAAGAACTGTTGAAAGAATGGCTAAAAGGTCTCCTAAAAGCCGTGCTTCTGACAAGCAGAAAGGAGCAAATTTCTCATGAAAGAACATATTTCTGGTGTGTTTGGAGAGGGTGGCTCCATCTGATTTCACTTATTCCATCCTCACGCCTCTCTAATTGCATTGTTGTAACTAGAAGCATTTCTAACGAGGAAGGGAGCGCTAACTCAACAGGGCGCTACCTAAAGTGAACGGGGACTTTGACCATTTGGGCATGTTCTCAAAACAAATGAAGGGCCTAACTCTGCTATCTAGTGCCAAGTAATTAATTTCTTCCAGGGAAAGAAACAAAATAGTAACCTACTGTACTGGGTGAGTAACTGTGGCATCATTTGTTCCTGAATTTTAAAACTTGATAGATCTTTTCGTATATCTGCCTTCAGGGAGGACAGTAACTATTTCTGTAATTGAGGCAGAGATGGTCACAGCAGGTTTTGGGGGAAGTCAAGAAAGAAACGCGGCTTTACTTGCTTTCCATTTATTACTTAGAACATCATAAAACCAACTGTATTTTTCTGTGGTTCATTTCATGTGTTTGTGTGTGGCAAAAAACATTGTATGCCCATGTTTAAACATACATTAATAAAATAATGTAAAATTTTATGCTAACACGTAACGACCACTGCTTTCAACCACAGGAAAAAAGTCTCCTCTAAAATGCTAATAATTAATATGCATTTACACAGTTCGTATGTATTATTTAAAGGTAATATACTGCTGTTGCACAGGCAGATGTCTGCACTACATCAACACCTCTCTATCTCTGCTTTGCTTTGAAAGTTATTTTTCTCCTTTTTCAGAAACCTACATTTCTGTGTATTGCCTACATATCTAGCTTTGAAGATTTGTTTTAAAATAGTTGTAAGTGACATCGATAAATGTCTGTCTTCAGGGGGTTGATACTTTTGTTAGTAGCACTCCTTCTCAATAGTTTCTCTTTGGATGTTAACCTTAAGTTGTAAATTAAAGATAGAAGATTTTTCAGGAATTGACAAGAATTTTGAATCATAATTTATTGAGCGTGACATGATTTGACTTAATCACAGGCCCTGATATTTTTGCTGTTCTCAGGAATACGTAAATTATCGAAAGAAAACAAAATGTAAGGAAATGCTAGCCAGTCAAACTCGGAAAGGTAAGCAAGTTCATGAATATCGCAGCCCAAGTAAAGGCTTTTTAATTCCCTTACAGATGACTGAAGAGCAGATTTCTGGTCTTACCTGGTCACTTTGGCTGCAGTAATCGCTGTATCTAAGATGAACTACTGAGGATGTCTATTAAAGTGGTGATTTGTGATTCATCTCTGGAATTATTGAAGCTTTGGGGAACTAAAAGGCAAGATTTTTACTAAGCGAATCCACCTGTTTCTAATTCCGTCATGCTCTGGAATAAGAGTAGTTCTATTTAAGCATCAAGGAATAAAAGCGGTTGAATTTAAGCACCAGAGAAAAACACGATTAATAATTTAAAAAGTTGTTGCTTAAAAGTGAAAAAACCAGAAGTAAGCACTTTGTGAGCAGAATGCAGTCTCTGAACTGCAGGAGGTGAAACGTAGACGACAGGTCTTGGTGTTCCTCTTCAGCATTAAAACCCCCCACGTTTGAAGGTCTGCAGCAAGATGAGTATTTCATGAAATACACAGTATGAGAAGAAGCGTTACTGAGAAAAATAAAACAGGTAAGAGTAGTCTATTTTAATACAACTAGATGTTTCTTGGTGATTAAGGAATTGGAGCGCATAGTAGATAATTTAGTAGCTCTTTCCCAACTCAGATGTCCCTGACGCTGTAGTTCCGCTGTGACTGACTTGATTTCTTAGAACAAGACGACGAGTGGATGAATTCATCTGAATTTGATTTTTAGTCTTTAAGATGGGGGTTTTTTCCTGCCTATTTTCTCCAATTAAGACGTTTAAAGGAAGAAAAGGAAACACAACAGAATGACCAATTTCATTGAAAGGAACCTTGAACAGTAATTCAAATAAAATCAGTGTGAAGAAGGACGTAACGATTCAGTCCATTATTTGTGCTCTCAATAGATCTATGCCCTGTGTCGTAAGACATTCTAGATAGATAACAGTGCATGGTAATTACTAATTAATCATAGAGAAATATTTTATGTAAGAGCTTTTCAGACAAAATTCAGTCATTCAACCAGATTAAAGACTTCAGTACTGAAGACCTATTTTCTGTGGTTAATGGCTTTGAGTTTGCTGTCTACCCATTGTAAAAAAACCTGAACTTGGAGAATCTCAACAACTGAGATGTATTTTAATATTTGCAAATCTTCCTTGCATGGATTTTTTTNACTTTTGTTAGTAGCACTCCTTCTCAATAGTTTCTCTTTGGATGTTAACCTTAAGTTGTAAATTAAAGATAGAAGATTTTTCAGGAATTGACAAGAATTTTGAATCATAATTTATTGAGCGTGACATGATTTGACTTAATCACAGGCCCTGATATTTTTGCTGTTCTCAGGAATACGTAAATTATCGAAAGAAAACAAAATGTAAGGAAATGCTAGCCAGTCAAACTCGGAAAGGTAAGCAAGTTCATGAATATCGCAGCCCAAGTAAAGGCTTTTTAATTCCCTTACAGATGACTGAAGAGCAGATTTCTGGTCTTACCTGGTCACTTTGGCTGCAGTAATCGCTGTATCTAAGATGAACTACTGAGGATGTCTATTAAAGTGGTGATTTGTGATTCATCTCTGGAATTATTGAAGCTTTGGGGAACTAAAAGGCAAGATTTTTACTAAGCGAATCCACCTGTTTCTAATTCCGTCATGCTCTGGAATAAGAGTAGTTCTATTTAAGCATCAAGGAATAAAAGCGGTTGAATTTAAGCACCAGAGAAAAACACGATTAATAATTTAAAAAGTTGTTGCTTAAAAGTGAAAAAACCAGAAGTAAGCACTTTGTGAGCAGAATGCAGTCTCTGAACTGCAGGAGGTGAAACGTAGACGACAGGTCTTGGTGTTCCTCTTCAGCATTAAAACCCCCCACGTTTGAAGGTCTGCAGCAAGATGAGTATTTCATGAAATACACAGTATGAGAAGAAGCGTTACTGAGAAAAATAAAACAGGTAAGAGTAGTCTATTTTAATACAACTAGATGTTTCTTGGTGATTAAGGAATTGGAGCGCATAGTAGATAATTTAGTAGCTCTTTCCCAACTCAGATGTCCCTGACGCTGTAGTTCCGCTGTGACTGACTTGATTTCTTAGAACAAGACGACGAGTGGATGAATTCATCTGAATTTGATTTTTAGTCTTTAAGATGGGGGTTTTTTCCTGCCTATTTTCTCCAATTAAGACGTTTAAAGGAAGAAAAGGAAACACAACAGAATGACCAATTTCATTGAAAGGAACCTTGAACAGTAATTCAAATAAAATCAGTGTGAAGAAGGACGTAACGATTCAGTCCATTATTTGTGCTCTCAATAGATCTATGCCCTGTGTCGTAAGACATTCTAGATAGATAACAGTGCATGGTAATTACTAATTAATCATAGAGAAATATTTTATGTAAGAGCTTTTCAGACAAAATTCAGTCATTCAACCAGATTAAAGACTTCAGTACTGAAGACCTATTTTCTGTGGTTAATGGCTTTGAGTTTGCTGTCTACCCATTGTAAAAAAACCTGAACTTGGAGAATCTCAACAACTGAGATGTATTTTAATATTTGCAAATCTTCCTTGCATGGATTTTTTTCAAAATTTTGTGTTCTGTAGTTACTCACCGACCGCTTTCTTGGTCTTTAAATTGTGCGCTCTAGATCCCATGTGAGAATTTGATACATGGAATTAAAATAGAATGGTGTAGTTATCACTCTATAGATGGAAGACGCAGATCATGTCTCCTTTGGGATTTAGGTCCCTGACGTAGTTCAATTATGCACCTAGCTGGTGTAGCTGTGATTGACATTAACGACAATTGCACAAGACTGATGTAGGTTGGTTGGATTTATTCTGTCCTACTGAAGCACACTCTAAGTGATACCTGAGTGATGGGATTTGCTAACTTGCCATGCTGTGTTGACTTTGGAGCACAGCTAGGAAGGTGTAATGGATGAGAGATACTGAGAACGCTCCGCTGGCATGTCGATGAAAAATTTTTGGACTCATTCTGTTACTGTTCTCTAGGTTTTTGGGTTGCATGGGTACCTGAGCTTGTTTCTGCCTGTGGCTTCTTGAGGTGACTGTATGATGCACAGAACCGCACAGCATGGCCTGCACCACCTCCTCTCCTCCGGGTCTCTAGTGCTCTCTGCGTAGCATCCTCCTTCAAAAACCGAGGGAAGCTGCTCAGCCCTGCGTGTAGCTGAGCTGGTTACACATTCAGCAGCAGCAGGATGCCTGCTGTGAGGGGGATGCATCAGAGCATCTCAGGACGGCCGTGTCTTAGCAGATACTGTGTAGACACGGAGCCGCATGGACTAAATCTGTCAGAAACCAGCCCCCACAAGTCAATGCCGGTGTGCTGAACTTGGCCCCTGGCAACTACTGCACACACCTGCGAGTCCTGGTTGCTCAAGCAAGCCCGCCTTCCCTCTCCGCCACACAACTCTCGTGCCAACCTGAGCCGGTTTTGGCTGGCCACTAGCCACGGCTGATGGGCAGCGACATCAGCCTCTGCCGTTGGCTCTTCAGGAGCTCGAGTTGGTCGTAGCGGGTCACCTTGGGGAGATGTGTTCACATGAGGTGCCAGCTCCTTGACAGTAAACACGCTGAGATGTGTATCTGGTGACTGGAGAAAAGGGGGGTAACAAAGAGAACAAAACTTTTCACAAGGCTGCTGTGTTCAGGCACGGGTGTCCTTGGCGCTCTGAAAAGCTTGGAGGCAAATTCCTCTAATTTGGGGTTAGTTGCAGTCAGAGAGTCTGGGAGTGACATTGCAGTTTCTGAACCGAGTTGTTTGGTACATCTAATCTCCCGATGTTCGGGAGCTCAAGAAGGGAAAGAAATGGTGGAAAGCGGAAATGGGCTTACAGGCTGTGGCAAAGGCGTGGTAGTGGTGCTCTTGATTGTGGGTTTCCTTGTTGAGAGATACGTTGCTTCCTAGGCTAGGTGCTGCAGGGCTGCGTAGGAGCTCTACCTGGCAAACTCCAGCAGAGGTGGCAGCGCAGATAGGGGCAGAAGATACTCCATTTTTCGACAGTGGGAATGTATTTTGGCTTCTGCTGTGGAGAGACTGTTGAAAACACGTGACTTGTCTTCTCTGTAAACAGGAATCGTGCATGTTTTGTCTGTTGAGAGGGGAAAAAATGAAGTGTGAGACAGCTCTGTCTCCCAGAGGTACCAGTCCTACCGTTCTCGCCTGGCAGTGCATGCGCGTTGTCCTGCTGCAGCGAGGAACAGCTGGAGCCGGCGTGCCCCCGGGCCCGTATTGACTGTTTGTCAGAAATTGTTTCCCAAGTGTTGAGCAAAACAGATGATTTGAGAGGCATATACATTGTGTGAGAAATACAGCAACGTTTCTGAAATGCTAGAAATTCTTTAAATTGCTTGTTCTGAGAAGAAGAATAAAAAAATTCTTTTTCTAGCACTGAAAACGCGATTTAAACATTTATGGTCTAGATAAGAAAAATCCTTAATTGTAACTAAAACCACGATATGCAAGATACTAATTTCTGCTTTTTGTGTGCTAATGCCATCTTTGAATAATGGCTCGTATAAGGACTACTGAAAATATTTTCCTTAACGGTGCGTGTTCACATCGTATGCCCAGGTTTAGTTGGTATTTATCGTCTCTTCCAAGATTTGCTATATGTGTACTTGTATTTGGTGGCACAAAATGAGAATTTAAGGGGCTACGTATTTTTTCCAATTCAAAATTTGGACAGCATGAAATTAAAGAGATTTTGTTTCTTTAATGGGCAGAAATGCAGATTTCAGCCAGAGTCTGAAAGTCAATGTGAGTTTTATGCAGTGAATAATATCACTAATAATAGAGATTTGGCAGGTCAGATTCTGCCCTGATTTACACATCTGCTCAGCCCAATTGTCATCAGATTTAATGTGATGGCAGCCACAGATAAGTGGGTACGGTTTTGGTCCCGTAATTGGAACTTGGTCAGCAGATTCTGTTTATGCAGCAGAGAGCTCATCCGCTGTTTCCCAGAGCTGTTTGTGACTCTACAGAGCTGAGAACAGTAAAAAAAATGTGAAAAATGTTATTTTCATTACTTACAGTCTGCTAGTCTTAACACGCTAGGACTGCAGGGGAGGAGTAGCTTGCAGAGAGAAGAATTTTCTTCGTTCTGTTGGTGAGAGGGGGTCTGACTGGCCCTAAGCTCCTGAAGAATTTTAAGTATCTGCCTAAAACTTCTGACCTCTGATTCTCAAGGATGCTGCGGCCCGTCTCTGCAAATGTGTTGTAGACATCGTGTCTTTGTACCATGGGACTACATATTGCCTGTAGTGGGGATCCTGTTGTTGACATCAAACTGGGAGAATTCAGGACGTACAGAGGTTATTTTCCTTTTCTTGGGTCTCCTTAAGCATATCTCAAGCCCCCGGGTCTATCCCACCGAAGTCTTACGGTGCTCTCTGTCTATGCCTGTTAACTCTTCAGCAAGAATAAAAGGCACCTGGCTGGAACTTTTTGGCACCTGAAGTTATACAAAACGGATTTGGCAGTACGTTACGATGCTTAGATATTTAATATTTGCTGTTGTTTGTGAACGTGTACATATGCTTATATAGGCTTATAAAGAAGACGCGAAACTATTAGTTTTCAAAAGTAAGGAGGACTGGGAATTTCACTGCCAACCAGTCTTCCTGTGGGAGACAGGATGCTGTAAGAACTTTGCCAACTGAAGTCGTCGTCATAGGTAGGGCACGTGAGAGTCACCTCACCTAACCTGTTGCGTCCAGTATTCTTAAAAAACCTGAGTTGTGGAGTTTATGCTCCAAATGACTCATGAGTTAAGATTGCATTCGATCCCAGTGTGTGTTTCACCTGGTAAATTGACTCAAAAAGGTGTGGCCTACCGCACCGGATTACGGGTGCCTGCGTTACCTGCTGCTGAGTCCACGCTGGGTCCGCCAAGCGGGGAAGCACTGGGGGCTGCCCGCGGCACATGCCACAAGACTCCAAGTACAGGTGGTGGGCAAACCGCGCCAGAAAGAACCCTTTCACACCGCAATTTGCTGATGTAGACCGCCACTGGAATCCTTCCTTGTATCTTTTAAAATTACTCACCTATCTCAGTTATCGGGATATATACCTCTGAACGAAGAGAATGTGTTGCTCGAGTAACAGATACACGGTGAGTTTTCAGATTAGAATCATGTTTTGTGAAAGGGCAAAAAATGGCACTTGGTTTTATTAACTGTCATTTCTTGAAGTGAACGTATTATCTGGCGCCAGAGCGTACCACTAGATTTGCTGAAGCTAAAGAGAAAAAGTTCAAATGTAAAATGAAAAGGTTGAATTGCTCCTTGTGCCACTGATGAAGCTGCAAGAGGTGACTAAGTAGGATGGAGTGTCATCCTTCATTTTCCTGTGGTGCTCTGCTGAGGTACTGGACTTGTTTTAACCTCTGTGCAACTCGGAAGGGAATGAGGACAGCTGCAGTTCGTGCCTGGCCGTGGCACTTCTGCGCGTGCCATTCTGGTAGCAGTAGTGACTTGTACTGCGTAAGTCAACCTTTCTGATATAACAGAAGTGAAGTTAAGGTCCACGTGCTGTTTTCTGTACTTCAGAGCAGGCTCAGTGTGCAAAAAGTGAAGAGTGGGAAAGAAATGCTGCGAAACTACGCAGCTTCTCATACAAAGATCTCCTACAGAATATCATGGCATGGGAGAATCATCGGTGCTCGATCAAAGTCATCGGACTCCCGGAGTGCCAGAGCCGGAGAGCAGAGGGGCAGAATGGTGCTGTGAGCAGCACGGTCCTCTGCTGCTTTGTTACCCCAGCTGGGTGGAACATCTGAAATCCAATAATTTTTGTAGCTTTTCTGTGGAAGATGCTTTCTCTAAAAAACAAAGTAAGTTTTATCCTCCGTCTTTAGGTGTCTTTTATCCAATCCAGGTTGTGTTAGAAGAGCAGCCGTCTGCGAACAAAGGAGGAAGGTTAAAAAGAGCTACCAGCAAGTAACATTTTTCAAGGAAAAAAGGGCTTTATTTTTAGATTTGCTTCCCTGCCTGTGAAAGAGACACAGAAAAAGGAAACAATAGATAAAAGAGAAATGGATGGTGATGTTGACAATAACGTCTGTCTGTATTCACCCTCAAGCCATGTGTGGGATCATCTGTCCGTGTGGGAATTTTTTTGTTATTTTTCTGAGAAGGGACTTATGTCCATGCCGTGCGGTTTCCATCACCGTGTCTATATCAATAAATTAAACAGGGCTAGAGAACAGATTTGAGAACTGGCACACGGTCAGCTATGGTATTTAAATGCTTATGCTCTTTGGCAGGGTTGGGCCCCTTGCAACTCCCCGTCAATGTAAACGGATCGTTTGGGGAATGGTGTGAATGCTGAGGGGCTGTTTCCCGTAGCAGGATGGAGGATGCAAACTGTGTTGAGCCGTACGCCCTCGGGGTAGAGAGCAAGCCTGTTTAATTTAGTACTAGAAACATAACCTTTCCACTTGGGTCTGTGCGGTGTGAGATGAGCGAGAAGGGTGGGAGATGCCGTTGTAGCACAGTCTAGCCTAATTCTTCCGGTTATTAGGAAATGGAGTCGCGAGGTTGGCAGGAGTTGTCTGTAGCGCAGAAATGGATCTGAGGGACACGATTATGTCTCAGACTGTCAAGGCGCTTTCCTGAGCCATCTATTAACCTGTCTTGCTCCTGCAAGCCAGAATCGATGACCACCTCGCTGTCGCCAGCACAGGCTCCTCAGACCCCTCTGCCGCGGGACTCTACTACAGCCGCCGGGATTGGCATGTGCACTTTAATTCCTCAGAGGAATAATGTGAGGGGGGAAAAAATAAATTCACCAATAGATTATGTCGCTGTCTGAATATCCGTGCTTTTTCTTTAAAAGATAAACCAGGATTAATTCAAATAAAGTTGCAAAATACAGTGAATGCTGCNGCTAGAGAACAGATTTGAGAGCTGGCACACGGTCAGCTATGGTATTTAAATGCTTATGCTCTTTGGCAGGGTTGGGCCCCTTGCAACTCCCCGTCAATGTAAACGGATCGTTTGGGGAATGGTGTGAATGCTGAGGGGCTGTTTCCCGTAGCAGGATGGAGGATGCAAACTGTGTTGAGCCGTACGCCCTCGGGGTAGAGAGCAAGCCTGTTTAATTTAGTACTAGAAACATAACCTTTCCACTTGGGTCTGTGCGGTGTGAGATGAGCGAGAAGGGTGGGAGATGCCGTTGTAGCACAGTCTAGCCTAATTCTTCCGGTTATTAGGAAATGGAGTCGCGAGGTTGGCAGGAGTTGTCTGTAGCGCAGAAATGGATCTGAGGGACACGATTATGTCTCAGACTGTCAAGGCGCTTTCCTGAGCCATCTATTAACCTGTCTTGCTCCTGCAAGCCAGAATCGATGACCACCTCGCTGTCGCCAGCACAGGCTCCTCAGACCCCTCTGCCGCGGGACTCTACTACAGCCGCCGGGATTGGCATGTGCACTTTAATTCCTCAGAGGAATAATGTGAGGGGGGAAAAAATAAATTCACCAATAGATTATGTCGCTGTCTGAATATCCGTGCTTTTTCTTTAAAAGATAAACCAGGATTAATTCAAATAAAGTTGCAAAATACAGTGAATGCTGCTTTCTAGCTGGTCTCTTGGGAGGAGCCCACTGCATTAGGATGACCGGCTTTCCTCTTACCTCATTAAGATTCTTCGTTTCCCTCATCACACTGGCACATTCTCTAGCGAAGGTCAGGTTCATTGAGGAGGTCACGATCATTTTCTGCTACAGTGCTATTTTCTTCTCCATCACGGAAACTTCCAGCGTGGGGGAAGCAGGCTGAAAACAGACCCTTTCTGCCCCGCAGAAGTATGTTCGCATTCTTCTGTCTTTGTTCAAAACATCTAGTGCTTTGTCTCATCTTTCTGTCAGTTCCTGCGTTGTCCTCTCTGCCTCTGTAGCTTGCTACTGATAATCCGCCTCTGTCCCGACTGCGTTTTTGGGTGTCTCTTCTGACCGCTCCCCTCTTCTTCCAGAACACAAAAGGTCTGTGTCCTCCAGCCCCGGCCGTCTCCCGTGGGGATGATCTGAACTCTTGAGATGATCATCCTTGGAATGATCTCTTGTAGGAACTCTTTATTCCAATTTATTGATAAAATTAGGGTTTCTGCAAAATTTCAGCTGAAATAAATACTTAGCTGCTTGCCCCCATAAATGAGCATTTCAAATGCGTAGCAAGGTAATATACATGATACTGTGCTTAAGATATTCTTATGACCTGCTGTTCCAAGATTATAAAAGGATTAATTCTGCAGAATCTGTTCTTTCGTTGCTCATTCTTCTACCCGCCAGTGCACTTTTGGTGGCATCGTAAAGTTCTAAAATGAAATAAAATAAAATGAATTGGAATACTGACCTGAAGAGGACCTTTCGTTCAAGCGAATATGTTACATGGTTTCTTCACAGCTGATTTTTAGTATTTCTGAGTTTACTTAAATTAAAACCTGCAGAAGGCAATAGCAACAAGCATATACTGCAGCCCACAGTGTGGAAGGCTTGAAACGTATGTCATTACTCTGATTCTGTATTTCTGTGTATCGGAGTACTAATTCCCGATTTCGTAGGTAGGGTAATCTTTGATTATTAGCAGTGCAAAGAAGTACGTTAGAAAAACCTTGGCTATAAATATCCGTGCTCTCTGCTGTCTTATGGGCTTAGACTCTGTAGCAGAAATGTGCAGATAAATGCAACAATCAGATTTCAGTTCTTGTGAAATTTGCTATGCCGACATTTGTGACGGTGAAAATCTTCCTTTGCTCTCAGTGTAAATATAATGTAGGCTGCTGTACAGCGTGCCTTTTCATACTACTTAGCAAAGGGCTCTTTGACCTTCAGGGGTCATCTTTGTTGTTAAGGGGTTAATTGTCACTGACTATGCCTACTGAAGGCTAAAACTGTTAACTCGTGAACATCCTGTGCATGCTTAGTTACTGAGGCAGCCTGAATCCTCCGTCTCAAAGCTGAGTCTGGTCCCGTGTTAAATTAAGGCAGTCGGGTGCGTGGATGTGTGTGTGGACCTAGATGTAGAGTAAAATTATATTAAGGGTCCAGCATCCTCACTGTACGCTTTTTTGGTGGTTTTACTTCAGCCTGGCTCTGAGGGCTGGCTCGTGGCTGAGGGGCGCTTGCCAGTTTAGTTTCATTGACAGGAGTCCAGGTCTCGTGCTACTGGAGCTGCTCGCTGAAGCGAGCTGGAGCACGGTGTGCGGAGACCGTCAGGAGGTCCGTTTCAAGTGTCTACCCCTCATCCAAATTAAATGCCAAAGCAGATCCACCCTCTAATTCCACTTGGTGCTGTGCTAATCTTTCCGAGAAGCTTTAGCCCGTTGAAAATCAGTTCTGCAAGACATGAAGGTATTTCACCGACCAATATCTCGATTGCAGAAGAGAATGACTGCTGCAGAAACGTGTTTTGTTCAGTTGCGTCTGGGCTGAAGATGGCGCATCTCCGGATAAGGTATCTTTCAACTTCTGTTGAAAGTGATGAAGCGTAGGCTTCTGTGTCAGACAGAACATGTTTGGACAAGATTCTTAGAAGTGATACGGAAAAAGAGCTTAGCACTCTTGAGTGGCCCTGTGCAGCCAGGCTAGGCAGACTCTTCCTTTGCTGACTGTGTCTGGAGGTCTCAGAGTTTTTGCTGAGGATTTTCTTTTCCTTCAATCTATACAAACGTCACTCAGGAGACAGTATTTTATCTTCGTCACACTAACTCGGATGCGCCGTGACTTCCCCCGCTGCCTCCCGAGCTCTGCGAGGTGCCAGCTGTGACAATGCCGCTGTGGGCACCCCCGTGCCATCCGTTGGGCTCACAGCTGTACTCGGCGTCAGTAGTAATGACAAGGGTTAGTGGGAGTAGTTTCACTTGTAGTATCGATAAGTGTCTGTTGTTGTTGCCCTTGGCAATAAATCCCCCTGTGTGAGTCCTTTGGTATCCTGCCTTACGGTACCAAGTGCGATCATGGTGGGTAGGGAACCAGCTGCGTGAATAAAGCTGGAAGTGAAGGCAGAGGAGAGCACGTGTGTACAATCCCCCTGAGACGAAGTAGAATACGCAGTGACTGCTCACTTTAAGAGCATAAAGAATCCACACAGATAAGATTTTTACCCTTCGATATTTCTTCCATCTCAAGACTGTGGAAAAACATGGTTTATTTCCCTCAAATTAATCAATGACTAGGGGTACCACCTGGGTAATACCGAAACTCAGATAAGAGTACATTTGCTGTTGATACTTCCCGTCTCATTCAAGTGCTGGTGGCGCAAGCGCTCTCCTCGGTGCAGTAATCCGGAATGCATTTAAGTCTGATTCGTTTGTCATTTTAAAAGAAATAAGCAAGAGGTGGTCGGTGAAATGTCTCTTTCCCTCTTGCTTTTATGAACTGAGCAGGAAAGTGGGATGAACTGAAGTCAAACGTGAGAAATCTTTTCAACCTCAGTTTGCCAGCCGAGAATGATACGATTTCAGCGCAATAAATAACGTGCATGAGCGTGCCTTGGTGAGGGAGGGAATCAGCAATTTAAATTAGTTTATTCACACAGAGTGAGACGTACAAAATTAAAAAGATTCAGTTTGTTCTGCTGTTGTAGCTTAATAGGGATGTGCGGAGTCTCTCAGATGTCTGAGGTTTTAGGGATTAGCGTTACCCCTGGAGAGGGGATTCGTTCCATTGAGCACGGCTTGCATGTTTCCATTTAGCACAAAACACTACAGAGCTTATTATATACGGTACGGTTTTTATCTTCACCTGAACTGTGCGTCTGGCGCATGTGCACATCTGCCCCCTTCCCTTGCTGCTTTTGGTCTCCTTCCTTTTCCTCCCTCCCTTCACGCACGTGGCTCTCCCCAGGGTGAATTTTCAGCCTTCGTCTTTGCATCGAGCATCCACGTTTCTCTCAAGCTGCTGAAATGGATTTAAGCCTGAAAACATAAGTGAAACGGACAGGAAATATTTTCAAATCACAGTTGAAGATAAGAAAGGAAACCCTCTTCCTAAGGTGATGGAGGTTCTGGAGCGCTGGCACACTGGAAATACGTATTCAGCTGTTGGTACGGACCTGCTGCACAAAGCACGTGTATGAAAAGCGGGGGCTCGTTTTTGGCACAAAGTCGTCTTCTAACGTAAAGCTAAGACAAGTGAAGTCCAGTCGACAAAACTTAGTCTTTCTTCCATCTGAGTGCATGTAATTTCTACCGAAGCGGCGTTCTCTCTGGTATGGAAATGAGAAGGATGCTAGGTTTACATACACATTTTGGTTTAAACTGTCAGAAGCGGAGAGATTTGTTTTTGATGCGCACGTCTGCACGCAGACATTGCGGGCAACCGTAGTGTCTCAGGCACTTTTAAATTCCTATCCTCAAACAGAGATTTTATTGGAAAGCGGATAAATAGAAACTCTGAGAAGAGGAGAGAGGAGCACTTGATGTCCTCTCATCCTCTTTCCCAATCTTACTTTCTTCATTCTGTGATTTCATTCTGTTCAGCTATCGCAGACCGGTGAATTATCGCTTGCAATTTAGCGTGCTCAAGTTCCCCTCGCAGCCATTCTGGTGCGTATAAATTGCTATCAATACCTTCTTTTAATTTTCAAGCTAAGCAAGCGGCGGATACAAAAGGATCTTGCGTGTGCCTCAACACAAGTGCCAGTTACGCCTCTCCTGGGCAGCGTGGAGCAGAGGCGGGGAAATCGCGACGGGATCCCTCGCTTCTCCAGCAGCCAGGCTCCTGTGCTCGCCTCCTGTTTGGGCAGCTGGCGGAGCGGCCACGGCAGGGCTGGCCCCGGCGGTGCTGCAGGTCGCTCTTGGCAGCGTGGAGTTCGTTTATCTTCGCGCTTCAGCTCGCGTTTCTGGGAGCTGGTGTACTTTCCCAAGAGTGGGAATGCTGAAGTGATGTTTTCGGTCCCGGTTTGGCTCTAATATAAGCTTTCTATAAAGCAAGGTTTCCTGGGGCCTCACGTGATGTGTCCCCCCTCTGCCCCCCCACCCCCCGCCTTTTTTTTATTTTCAGGACAACACCGTATATTTTCAAAGGAATAACCTTCTACCCGTGCGTCTGCAGTGCTGTAATAACGAGGGAAGGTAGCCAAGCCAGGAGTGTCGTGGACTCCTGCACACGTTTCAGTCAAAACCAAATGAAAGAGAAGAAAATACTACCTCTCTCGTTCGCTACATTGCAATAAGAAAGGCGCTTTGTGCATTGCGTTTGTGCGGCAGTCGAGGCCAGTGGCCACACGTGAACTCAGGCCATAGGTATTACTCCCCTGAAAGGTTTGTTGCAAAGCTTAGTTAAAACTCTATACTTTTGGCCCCCTAAGTAAAGGTTATTGCTCGCTGCATGTGATTTTCTAAAAGTCTACTTGCAGCCAAGTACTCAAAGTTAGGCGGCTTTTTAGCAGAGTGCCAAGTTACGTAGCTTCAGATGCGTTCATCCAGAGCCTTCGCTTTTGTATTTTCATTATGTGGGTAACTTTTTTTTTTTCTTAATTTTATTGACTTGGAGGTCGTCCGACCGTATGCTTGCAAATGGAAATTCGGCTTAAATGCATTTTAATCCTAAAATTGTTTTAGTTAAATAGAAACAGTTTTTTAAAAAGTTGACACTTAAACTTAGTGAACAAAGGAAATTCACCAAAGCTAGTGAATGAAATGTTTCTGGTCACTGCGTCCCCAAAATTTAAGGCTACTTTTTCAGGTAAGTTCCCACTCAAATTTTGAAAAGTAAGAGGCAGGTGCTTTGACAATGAATTTTAATTTTAGGTGCGTAATGATTTTAAAAACTGACCCAAACCCCAAAGTTTGGAAAAAAATTATATGTCCCGATTTGTTTTCATAGATTGGAAAGGAAAAATAATTTATCTTGCTTTTTACATTCCCATTGAATTTCTGACTTTTAGTGAATACTAGCTCCTGCTGCCCAAATTGAAACCCAACATAATCAAGGAAAGATTTTCCAAACAACAGAAACTAGTTACCACCGGTTGAGAAAAGGAAATACCTTAACATTTGTTTCATGGTATATCGTGTAGGTATTAATATAACATGGAACATTGAAAAGTTTGTAAGGGTTGCGTTGACATGAGCACAGGTATTTGCCTTGTAGTTTGACTTGTAATTAGAAAGCAACACCTTTAATTCTTTATAAATTGCTTTGTTAATAAGTACTTTCGCCCAACTTAATACCTTTAGGCCTTTATGTTGGTTGCCATAATGGCAAGCTTAATTTTTAGCAGATTTTCTTTTTGAAAAACTTTTACTGCAAATATTTATGATTCTGTTATTTTTTTAATGCTTTTAGTGAAAACTGAAAGACAGAAAAAGAAACAGAGTCGTTGGACGGCACACAACTATTTTCAATACCCGGTTACTTTTTGGTTTCTTCAACGTAGTTTGACTGGATATTGCCGAAAGAATAAAGTTGAATTTATTAAGAAATCCTATTGCAACAGAGAACAAAATGACTATTGAAATGTAGAGCATTATGACTTGATTGACATTTGAAATAATAAGTTGCAATAAGCAGGAATTTCTTCAGCTGCAGCGTTGTGCTGCTTTTACGTTTCGTAAAGTCGTTTTACCAAACCACTGGCTGAGCACATATAGTGCAGTATGGTTTCCCTGTCTGAAGTTGCTGAAAAGCAGATTTCCTCAGGGGTTAGTAGAGTTAACAGCACATACTTTAACTTTTAAATGTATTTATTATGTTTGTTCGTATAAGTGATACATTTTTAAAATGATAGATTTGCAATGCTAATGAAGAAAACTATTGTAAAGCACATAGAATGTACTTTGGTGATCCCGTGGTAACTTCAGAATTTCCCCCCAATTATTACCACACTTTTATTCACCGTACTAATATGAAATGTAAGTAAAAAATTGTTCTTGCAAACTGAAACTGTGCTATTTCGTTCTTGCATGTACCAGTCACAGCCAAGAATGGTTTTGGACTCCAGAACATTACTTTTTTGGCTGGCTGGCCCTTCATTGTGCTGAAGTACGTACTGGATGAGTAGCTCAGTCTCTGAGGTAGGGCATTTGGGGTCTTGGTACTGAGTTTCTCTTCCGGATTCTGCTGGTGCACAGGTACCTGTAGTTCACTTATCATTTTACGTATGTAAAACTTAGTTTTAAGTGTATTGCTTAGTGATTTCGGGGTGACCTTTTCAGCATGCTGTACTCTGGCTTCTCATGTGTGGAAAAGGATATGGTGGTCATGTTAAATAGTTGTTCAGCTTAATGGAGTCAAGCTGCTACAGAGCCCTTGAATGGGAAGCAAGTGTAAAATGTTAATAGAGTATAGCCTATAGAGTTATTGGATTTTGGTGAGTTGTTGTGCTCAGGGGACTCCTGGCAGAGACACTTTTGTCGTGGTTGCTATAGAATGAACTCCACAGCCCTCCAAAATGGTAGTGGCTAAATATCAAGAGACATTTCAAGGATGCCTGGCGCTATCAATTTGTCCGTGCAGTGATTAACGCAGCTCGTTGTACGCATTAAAGTGAGAGATGCAGCAGGCTGCAGTTTACAGTATGGATCCAGTTTCAGTCCTGGTAAAAAGATATATGGAGGAAGTACTAATTGTGGTATTACTGCTCATCGTGAAGCCATATGCAAAGTGAAGAGAAGAATCTGTAGTATTACGTGAGCTGTATGAAGCGCTCCAAAACCAAAGGTACATTTATGCTTAAAAGCAGAGCAGGTGTTTTGTAACCAAAACAAATTCTGCAGCACAAATAATTACCTTGTAAGTCACGGTTGTCATTGTTTCCTTTACACTGGATGTAAATGATTCTAAACTTCCGAAGACGTGAACAGGAAAAACAAACTGTTGTTCCGTTGCAAGTTGCAGGTGCAGTGAGAAATAATGAACCTCAAAAAGAAGTATTAAATTAAAACCTTTTCCTTTTCCTTTTCTTCTGACCTACAAAGGTCCACATCAGCTGGCGGCCACCTGATGTGATGTTTCTTCTCATCCCCTGCTAATGTCCGGCCTCGCTGCACTGGTCACTAGAAAAGGTCAGCCGTTTTCTTTCCCTGAGATGGTGTCACTT
>VZSC01007684.1:375351-396625 GCA_013398225.1 Steatornis caripensis
TACATCTGTCTGTGAAAAATATTACTTGCTTTGGAAGGAGAGCATCAAGAACTGTGTTTGTCCATCGTAACCTTGGGAAGAATGCATGGCATCTTGGCAGCAAGCAGGCGGTTTGATAACTTCACCGGTGCCAGAGCACGTAGTGTGGGGCAAGAGGTGCAACAGGAAAAATGTGAAATCTGTTTTCCTCTAGTTTTCTTTTTTGCAACCGTAAGAAGAGACAGGAGTGGGTGCTGGTGTCCTGGTTTATCCCATTTGCTTAGGCTGTTACCGTCCGTGTTTTGCTAAATGAACGCCACCCACGATTTGCAGACTGCCTATCAGTGTTCACAAATTCGGGATTGTAACGTTGGATGTTTAAAGTCATAAACTCTAGATATTACCAGTGTCGCGGGCAAGTGTTGTGTTGTATTGCTACGATTCGCCTTGTGTTGTGAAACTTCTCGTTCTCCCATGCCAAGAGAGAATTTGCTCTCCGTATTCAGCCCTTTCATGTTTCATGCTTTGAAACTTTGACTGCTTTGTTACCACGGCAACTCTGTGGTGCAGCATCCTTCCACTGCATTATTGCTATTCCTATAACTAAGGAGTACAGCAAATAAATTAAACTTGTCAATCACATCTAAAAAAAGATATTGAAGATGTTTCATGTCCGTTTCTAGTATCATAGCAGACAGCCAAAGCACTAGTTCTGGACTGCAGTCCCTGCCGTATTTCTTGGTCCTCGTTACTTATAACAGATGCACTGAACCTGGTGGGAAATACTTGGTAGCTGAAAACAGTAACTTCGGCTGGATATTAAAAATGCTATCACTCTTGCACTGTTCGCTGACAAAAATGCCCTGTTAAAAAGAATTGTTCCTAATCACAGAAGTAAATATGTTCGTCGGTTTTCAGTCGTTAGTGCTTAAACTGTTGTGTAAAAACAGTTGTGTTCCTTAAGTGTCTGGGCCCTAATTTGAAAACCAGATCTGTAACAAGACTTCTCAGTTGCTTGCAAGTTGTGCTCTGTCTACTTCTTGCAAACATTAATTTTATTTTGTAAGGTGTCTGTCAAAACTTGTAAACGTTATTCCAGCCTGGCTATCCATAGAAAAGAAAAAGAAGAATTATCCTTTTGGGGAGCTGTCCAGAAAATACCTGGTCAGTCAACGTGGCTGACCTATCAGACTTAAATATTGAGACATTTTTTTATAAAGCAGGAAATGCCAAAAATAGCAAATGTGTTATTTTCTAAGACACTGTTGCGGATAATTACTTGTCGCCATTTTATATATACTTCATTCGCTCAGTGAAACATTTATTTGACTTTCGTCATACTCTATAAAATAAGGAAAATAAAAAAAAGATTTCGCACACATTGTTCTTTAGCTAAAATTAATGTAATTTTAGAAAAATGTAATCTACTGCAAATTATATTTACTATTATAAGCCCGATAGCTGGAGGATTTGGTGTATTGTTTGTAATTCCCAATCTGAGGCTGTGCCGAACACGATGCAATTTACTAGAAGTCCGTGTAACTCATGGGAGGGGATACAAGGAATTCCAGTATTCCCATCAACCCTAAATTGGTCTGAAACAATATTATTTGTTTCCACTTTCTTCTGAGGAAAAATAACAACCCTTAAACAGATTTTTCCCTCATGCAAGCAAAGTCTATTGGCTTCCAAAGTTAGATTAATGTGTTTCTGGCATGATTTCAAGGTAAAAAAATGAATAAAAGTGGTTTTAGAATTCAATAAAAGTCAAAGCCCGTGTTTTTTCCAGAATAGCATTGGCTTTTGTTTGCTGTGGTTATGAAACACTGCTCCTTCCTCTGCATTCGAGTGTTCGGGCGATGAAGCAGTGTGTTTCTGATGCATTAAGTAGACAAATAAGTGCATTACACATTTACTGAAAAAACACAAGAATTAATTCTTTGACCATGAGGATTTTGCAAGTTGTTTTCTTTCTAAATTCAGCCACTGGTGGAGTTCAGCCATCTCCTGCCTTACAGGTTATAAAACCTTTTTCACCAGGTCTGAAAAGCCTATTGGTAAGTAACGTTGGAGATGCTTGCACTGGTAACTGTTGTGATTTCTATTTTATTAGCCATTGTAAGAAGGCAGGTGGGCAGAATATGTTTTCTGGACATTTAAACACACTGTCTTCTGCATTAGAAACGAGTGCAACTATCAAGATACATCCTGAGTAACCTGTTTATGTAAGAGAATGACTAACAGGTAATGAGGATTTTTCCTTTTCTAGGCTGGGCAGAGTAGTGAAGTCGGCTCTGACTGTTATCAAAGCAGCAGGAGCGCAGCAATCCTCACAGATGTTGAATTTCTCCCCTGCAGAGACCTTTTGCTTCATTTTGTCCCGCCGCTGGGGTTTGGTTTTGCGTGTGGGCTCAGTAAACCTTCCTCTTAGAACAAACCTCCATTTACTGGAAGAGACCAGTTAGGCTCTTCCATCGTTCGGGGTGGAATTGCAAGTGAAGGCAGGGCAAAATCTGAACTAATATTTTGCACTGACGCGAATCTAATATTGCAGCGAAGTTTGTTCCTCTCGCACCGCAAAGTGCAACTTCAAGCGTAGGTTTTGATGTACTCGTTTTGATTGCTCCTATTCTGAACAAGCCTGGCAGAACCATGTTAACTGTGAAGTGCTAAATGTAGAACAGACACCGGCATAGAACCTTCCCCTCCCCAGGGAACTGAAGAATGGCTTTTGTCTTTTGGGTATTGAAATTCTCAAATAAAATGCCGCACGAATATCGGTTTGTGACAACGAATAATATTCCTGCTGATCTCTAGAGCCTCTGCAAACCCTGAAGCAGGGATTACGCGTTCTATTCAATGCCACAGAAAGCCTATTCTAAAATAAGCTATTTTCTTTTATCAAAGGAGGTGATAAGAAATACAATAAGCTGTGATATAGCCACTATCATAATAAGGAATCGTGCTCCTGGAACCCTTCTTTAAACCAAAGTGTTATAAAAATCTTCTTCCCTCTAGACTAAACAAACAATTAACAAATTCTGTTAAGTAAGTGACAGCTCTGCAAGCTCTCGTGGTGCTCCTGGGAAAAGGAATTCAGGCTTCTTGTAGCTCAGAGCACGTAGANAGTGAAGTCGGCTCTGACTGTTATCAAAGCAGCAGGAGCGCAGCAATCCTCACAGATGTTGAATTTCTCCCCTGCAGAGACCTTTTGCTTCATTTTGTCCCGCCGCTGGGGTTTGGTTTTGCGTGTGGGCTCAGTAAACCTTCCTCTTAGAACAAACCTCCATTTACTGGAAGAGACCAGTTAGGCTCTTCCATCGTTCGGGGTGGAATTGCAAGTGAAGGCAGGGCAAAATCTGAACTAATATTTTGCACTGACGCGAATCTAATATTGCAGCGAAGTTTGTTCCTCTCGCACCGCAAAGTGCAACTTCAAGCGTAGGTTTTGATGTACTCGTTTTGATTGCTCCTATTCTGAACAAGCCTGGCAGAACCATGTTAACTGTGAAGTGCTAAATGTAGAACAGACACCGGCATAGAACCTTCCCCTCCCCAGGGAACTGAAGAATGGCTTTTGTCTTTTGGGTATTGAAATTCTCAAATAAAATGCCGCACGAATATCGGTTTGTGACAACGAATAATATTCCTGCTGATCTCTAGAGCCTCTGCAAACCCTGAAGCAGGGATTACGCGTTCTATTCAATGCCACAGAAAGCCTATTCTAAAATAAGCTATTTTCTTTTATCAAAGGAGGTGATAAGAAATACAATAAGCTGTGATATAGCCACTATCATAATAAGGAATCGTGCTCCTGGAACCCTTCTTTAAACCAAAGTGTTATAAAAATCTTCTTCCCTCTAGACTAAACAAACAATTAACAAATTCTGTTAAGTAAGTGACAGCTCTGCAAGCTCTCGTGGTGCTCCTGGGAAAAGGAATTCAGGCTTCTTGTAGCTCAGAGCACGTAGAAAACTAATTTAAGGCAAGGAATGGAAAATATGGGCGTAAGCTTCAGACGAGTCGTAGCACAGCAGCTTCGATCTCCCTGATGTAACCGGTGTATCGGCAACAGCAGAAGTTGGAAGTTTCCTAATTCTGCACTGCTAGCATGGTTAAGTATATAGAGTGTAAAAGAAAGAGTACAGTTTCTTCCCGTTATCTCTCTTGTTTGTGTCTCCTTTACGGGAAAGGTAATGCTTTTGGGGGGAGATTTAGAGAGTACTTAGGAACCGTAGACTGATTGTGATATATCATTGCATAAGGGTGTTGAAGGTCACGCCAGGCAGTCTTTCACAACCGGGTCAAGCAGTATTTAACTCCCAGAATACTGAGGAATATGTTGTAAAAGATACTGGTCCTACCTTAGGAGCCATTTGAGAAGCTGAGTCAATCTGTGATTTGAAAAGTAATTTTAAGACTAAGTTGGTTCTATTGCAGCTTTATCCTGTTTTTGTAAATCCGTGTTTTTGAAAAAAATGCGTTCATTTTGATTTTATCTAGCAATAAGGCTGATCCATAGAAATCCGTCAAACTGCGAAACGCTCCATTCCTGTATGTTTGTGACCCATTAATCTGCGACACTGAATCATTCATGTGGCACTTCAAATAATTCAAGAATATGCAAAAGCCGCCCCTAGAGCATATAATTTATGAAATTAAGCAGTGGCAGGTTGCAGGCAGATGTACGGGAACGTAGCTGTTAAAGGTACTGTTAAATAGTTCTCTCGGTCCCTCACACAGCTTTGGCTTCACCCTCCTGGACAATTCCTGGGTGTATTTTGAGAGTTAACGTGAGCATCCCCCACAGTCGTATTGTGGCCGGCTCGGTACTGGACATTTTCTAATTTCTATGATGTGGATTGTTCCACAGGAGTTGGCCCCAGTGCCAGAGAACAGCTCAGAGTATTTTTAATTTATTAGTACAGACGTAGCCAAAGAGCAACTGGGGCCATCGTGGGGACCTTACGTTGCCAGGTGATTTCTGGAAGAAGCATCTTCCTGCGACTAGTGCTAGTCAGGTAACTCTCGCACACGTAACGGGGTCCTGGAGGAAATACCAAAGTCCAGAAAGGTCCTGAGCGACCATTAAAAAATGAGTTGACGAAAGTTGTGGTTTTACGTGTTTTAGTAATTACTTTTACTGATGTTCAACTTATGGCCAGGTCGATGCACTCTTTGTACCGCAAGCTGATCTGAATCGAGTTCCTTACCCGTAAAGTTACCTAAGAAAACCTTACGGTTTTATGTGGTTTTATCAATTTTTAGAAACAACTTCAAAGAGAGCCTTTTGAAGACATCAGTTTGATTTTTTTTTTTNACTTTTACTGATGTTCAACTTATGGCCAGGTCGATGCACTCTTTGTACCGCAAGCAGATCTGAATCGAGTTCCTTACCCGTAAAGTTACCTAAGAAAACCTTACGGTTTTATGTGGTTTTATCAATTTTTAGAAACAACTTCAAAGAGAGCCTTTTGAAGACATCAGTTTGATTTTTTTTTTTTCTGTATGTTTTTCTTCTGTTTTAAAAATATATTCGTGGCTGTCCCGTGTGCCTGTATAAAGGCATCCGTTATGGCAGAAGTTCTCTCTGCCGTCGCCTGTGTTTTGCAGTTGTGCCCCTGCCCATTGTGAGAAGGAAACCGTATTTCCTCCAGGAGATTCTGTGATTAAATTTTCAGTCTGTCTGTGTATTTCTTTTTACGTCACACGTTACTAGAGCTGCTCAGGAATTGTTATTTTCTATGAAAATTATTTCGTCAGAAATGTTTGAATCGTTGAAACCAGGCCCCTTCTTAGCAATGTTCCAGTTGGGAGGTGGGGGGAGGGTGGGGAGTCGTCAAAAAAAGATCTCTCTGGACCAGATTTTGCGGTCAAAAAGGAAACAGGCAGAAGAGAAGAAGATGACACTCCCTAAAATAACAAGCGGTCTGACACCTAAGGCATTTTACTTGTGATGTAGGAAAACCGCACAGCGAGGACGTAAACCGGGGCGCTCACAGCCACGTGCGGATATCTTTTTGCTCGTAAAGGAATCTTTTCCTGTTTAGGGTTTGGTTTTGGTTCTGATTTTGGGGGCGGGGGGATGTGCATGAAAATTTTAGGAGGTCTCCGTTTCATCTGAGTGGCCGTCAGAAAGTTTCAGAATTTTCAAGAAGTTTCTTGAAATGGCAACGCAGTTTTTTGAAAGCTTTAATCATTACACGGCCCGTTCATGGCATTGTAGCTTAAGGATCTATCTCTGCAGGAGTTGTAAAGTACTTTTAAAAATCAGATTTAGAATAGAAAATTGTTGCATTCTGTGCAAACTCATACTTTTCACGGCCAAGAAAGCAGACTTACTACTAAAATAACAACTATTAGCCACTCTTCTATTCCCTCGAGGTACTTGTAACATGTGTCTGACATCTGTTTTAGTAGCAGTGAGACTATGCTCTTTCATAGTTATCCTACATCATTAGTTCTAATGGGTGCTTTAAAGGTCTTTGCGTTTGATTAAAATAGGTGCAGGTGGTAATCAGCTGCGACAACAGAGCGCAATATTTAGGCTAATATCTTCAGCATGCAGTCCGTAGCACGTGAGCCCTCCTCAAAACGTGACTTCAGTCTTCCTTCTCTTGGTGTGTGTTATCCCAAAAATATGGCAATGCTGTTTTGGAAGATGCTGAAGACGTGGGACTCAGTAAAAATAGGTAATGACATGATCTCGGTAACTTTCGAAGGAGCTCTAACCATGACTAAAATAACTGTCAGAAAGTGAGAAGAGAGAGCAGCCGCTGGTGCCTTGCGTATTCGTGCCGTGCAGTCAGATCTCCCCTTCAAGTAAATCGCACTAAATCATACACCAAAATATATTCTGTGTTTGAAGTGCCATAGGTGGCCTTTTGTGAAAATACCGGGAACGGCTTCTGTTAGAGAAACATGATGGAAAGATGAAATTCGTTTGTTTGACTTGTTAGAGGAATTCCTGTATGTTTGCTGAAGCCGGCCAGCACTGCGCGCTATGGCAGGCACTTAGCTATCCGCTGGGGTAAGGTTTTGCGGTAAGAATTTGGGAGGATGGAGTGAGAAGGAGCAAGAACCCGATGCTCCAGTGCAGCAGAGATTAACTGGACCGTAATCCAAAACCAAGCTGACAACTGCTGTGTCAAAATAAACAGACTGAAAAAAACGTTTGAGGAGCAAAGCCTGTGACCGTGTCCTTATCCGTAGCAAGGTAAACTAAGCGAGCAGCTTCTTTTTGCCAGGGATTTAATTAATACTGTTTTGGCAATTTTCTATAAGCTATTCTTACTAGAGACGGAGTTTCCAAGGTACAGATCCTGTGTTTAGGAGGCTTAACGGTTTTTAACGGGCTACAAAGATGCGCGTGTGCAAGTCGTATCTTGTCCGTTTGATCAGCGGTGAGCCAGAGAACTCGTATTGGACGTGTGGCTGAGGTCTGAGACAAAATTGCCAGAGGTGCAAAGTCACCTGGGGGTTGCCCTCCCTTAGGTTTCACTGAGATTCAAGCACCCAGACTACGCCACAGGACATTCAGAGTTGTTCCGGTTTCACGGATAGCACAATTTTACATGAGTTTAGTTAAACCTGTGGAAAAATCTGAGTTTAATTTAAATGAGATTCGCCCTGAGTTAAGAGCGTTCATAAGAATTTAAATCTAGCTGTGCCTTTTTAAGGAAAACTGGAACCGGTGTTTCGCAAGGTGATTTGCAGTGAAATGTGACTGTACGCTAGAACTGAAAACTTATGTATGTTTGAAGTTTTAAACTTTTTTGCATAGCGGTGTAAATATAAGGAGTAGTAATAATGAGTAGAAGAGATTTTTAGTCTTAAAAGTGTTAGAAAATTTGTAATGCAGAGTTGTGCTTAAGTAACTAGAGCTTTTCTCAGCTCAGTGCTTCCTTCTTCCAAAAGTGTATTTTTTGAAAAAAAAAAAAAGAGAGAATAGCAGAAAACCACTTTTTTCCCAGGCGAAATACTTTCCAAAATGTACTGACTGGCTCATTAATGAAGGTGTTAAGCAGCACCAGCCCCAGGATTGATTCCGTGGAGCACCCTGCTAGTGACTGGTCTCCAGCTGGACTTTGGGGCGCTGGTCATAGCCCTTTGAACCCGTGGTCTGGCCAGTTCCCAGTCCAGCTCAAGGTGCGTTTATCTGGCACGTCATCGTTTGTCAGTGAGGATCCACTGGTCAGCAACATCCCCTGCTCTCCTCTTGCCCACGAAGCTAAGCCCTTTGCTGTAGAAAGAAGAGCAACAGTCACACTAACACAACCTACTTGGCCTTGGGTTTTTTCCGGTCCACTCGGTTGTATGCTCGTAGGCTGGCACGATTACAGGCGGCAGATAAGAACAATTGGTTACTTTTTAAACTTTTGTTTACTGTAGTTTCTCAGATTGTTTCCAATCTTGCACTTCTTTTACCAATATGATCACCACCCTAATGGATGTTGTTGGTTTTAGTAGAAAACGTCTTCATAGTGGTAAGTGGTGCGACTTCATGTAGATCATCTGTTGCATATGCAGCTTTGTCTCAGACTGTTCTTAAAATCTTACTGTCTTCATGGTGCTGGTTACAACGCGGTAATTTTAATGGATTTCAGGTTGAACAGCTGCTGTATTTTGAGTTTAACCCTGTTGTCGGTTGTGTAAAGCGTTGCCAAATATTGACCGCCAAGGCCGAATTTTTCTTCGGCAGGTGTTTGTGTACTGAATGAATCAAAATCTTGGGGGAAAAATAGCAGATCATGTATTTATAGACTCCATCAGAATGGGTGGCTGAAAGGAGGGAATGAGTGACAAACAAAATGTATGCTGACAATCATAGTTTTTCACTTCAAATATGCTGAAAATCATAGTGTTTTCATTTCGTAGCTCTTGAGTTTAGCTGTGCCAGCTTTACGTTCTTACAGTTTTTGTGTGTATTATGCATAAAGCATACTGAGGAAAGCCAGGGCTTTTGACACAGTATCCAAGGGTCGTCCAGGGTAAGGAGACTTTCCCACCGTGGATATTGTGGTGCAAAGAATTCCCAGTTACTCTCATTCAAAGGTATTTCTTCTAAATCTGTCATCGGGGGATTATGCCCAAATACGTACCTTTGGCCCTACATGGCGCCCTATGAAAGATTGTTATTTAAATTTCAATTCTAATGTCTTGAAGTGTGTTAGAATCCAAGGCAATAGTCGCGATACCTTGCAGGGAATGTCTTCCTGTCTTATGTTTGTTTATGCTATTCAGGTGTTTGTTACTGCAGAAATACTAAAAGTAATTATTATTCAGTGCCTTAGTCTCGTGATTGCGGAGCACTGGTGCTGCAGAACTTAAGCTTCTTGTTTCAGATGTCAGATGATACAGACTTTTTTTTTTTTTTTTTGATTTGGGACTCCTGTGTCCTTGTGAAACTCCAGCTCGGATAAAAATATTAAGTTGGTTTCCACATTAACCTTTCCTTCTAGCTTCTGCTGAGTACAGCATTTTTTTTTCTTGTTTGCTGACCGTGCTGTGTATTGCTGGCAACTTGCCAAATGTAAATGCGGTTTACAGTCGGTGTTGGTAAGCTGTTCTGCATGAGAAGACGGCGTTAAACACGTTCTGGATCGTTTGCTCCTCCTAGTTAGGTAGGCAGATGCGGAGGGATACTTTGAAACATGAGCTTAGGGATGTGAAATGGGAAGTAGAAGGTTGCTTGTATAGGCGGTGACACTTAATTCAGGTGCTACCTAAACCGTTGAAAGGTACGTCTAGCCGTATCCGTCAGAGTGACGGAGAAGAACAATTTTCCCCTCTGCTTGTCTGTCACGTATGACCCAAAACACACTCAGAGAACATACCGCACACCGCATGAACCCGAGCTTTCATAGTACCATCTCATCAATACTGGATGGTTTGACATTCAAAAATTCACCTCATAACTGAAAATCAAAATCATCTTCGAAGATTTTGCTGTACTTTCCAAACTTGATGGAGAGTCTCAGTGAGCTTCTGCGTTTGGTGCTTCTCTGCGAATGTAACGTCTGAAATAAAATCGGCACCATGGATGAGCCTCGGTATCTTTTGATGAGCCATGTGGCTGGGCAGCGGTGACCGAGTCATGTCCTTAACTGTGACGGTGGCAGTGCTTTTAGGAAGCTTGGCCTATGTCAGTGACCTCGTGGGATGTGACTGATAATGCTCAGAGCAGGGCTGAAGACGGCAAACCACGTGGACAGCTCTTATTTATAGGTTTTCTTGCGTTCAGCTCTAGGTGTGGAAGCTCTCTTGTGGGAGATATCTATGTGACCGGAAAAAACTCTCAGATGGGTGCCGTAGGGAGATGGTCCTTACACCTGCCGTGAAAAGCGAGCGAAGACATCTTCTTCGAGACCTCTGCCCTACACAAGAGCAGAACAAAACCTGCTAAAAAATCGTAATAGAAGATTTCAATTTCCTGAGGCAACCTCTGTCATAGCTACAGGCATTTTGGTATAGTCTTCAGCAGCTCCCACTCCAAAGCACCAGGTCACCAGTCTGAAGCTGACTCTGATCTCATGGGCTCTTCAAGTTCTGAACTTTCTTGAATCACCGAAGGCATAGGCCCTTCTGGACCAGCAAATAGATTTTCAATGACCATCTCAAAACCTTAGGGGGTGTCATTCTTCCCTAAAACTAATAGAAAAATTGGAAATATGGGGCAAAAAACAGCAATAGGAGAAATAATTTTCCTGCTCTTCAGGGCTTTTACATTTATGTATATGCAGCCTTTTGCCCTAGCTATGAATTTCTGATGTCTCCCTAATTGCACGAAAGAGGCAGAATATTTTCTGCTCTAATCTTTAGACGTGCACCTTGATGAAGTCGATTAGGCACTGATTTTCAATAATGCTAATGTTCTCTTTCTTTTTAAATTTTACTGTTTGCTGTGAACTGCAAACGCTGTACTTGAGGGTACTAAAATCAGACCTGTGAACTGAACTTTGCATTCGGAAGTTGGGCTCAGCAAAATCTCGGGTGAATCTCCTTAAAATTCCAGGTATTTTCTCCATAGGCTTTTTCAAATGACTGCATGAAAATGAATGTGCTCAGCTCTGAAACACTTTTAATCGAGAAATGAGCTATCCACTACATTAACACTGCTTAACTTTATATATTGATTTCTAACCTCGAAGTCATTGGTTCGCTAATGTATACTAAGGTTACAAAATGTGAAACATTATTCATTTTTAATAACAAAAGCATTACTTCTCAATGGCAAAAAGGACATAAAAGAATCACCTTTCATCCCCATTATTTAGAAGTTAAGACCTTTTAAGTAAGATATATGATTATCAAAGGTGAAAACTGTTTGACTTTTTTTGCATAAGCCACCTAAAATATTCATTCGGTGACAGAAATGCTATCCAGCGGAAACATCAAAGTGAGCAGGGCTCATTAGGAGAACTCTGCTGACTTTGATGCATGCCTCCAACACGCTGAGGAACTTTGAGAGCAACGTGAAGGGATTTATCATCCTGACTCGCAGAAACGTCAGTGCGAGCCGCACAGCTAAATCACTGCAGACTGCTTTGAAATTCTCCTGTGTATTTGGGGAAGTTTAATTGGGATGAAAATATCGTTACAGCAAACACCGGGCCAGCGGTTCCCCTCAATCACTTTGTGACACTATTGTGTGACAAGCGTCTTTCTCTTTTCTGATATCAAATACCTCTGACACCAGTAATGTCCAAGGCCACTGGTAGGTGCCTCCATGCTAAGGGGAGGTACGCTGGCACGCGTAGCAGTCTCCTGCGCAGAGTGCAGGTTCCTATGTACGGAGATGTCTTTGAAGAATTGCAGACCGTTATTACTTCTGCTGCGTTTCGAGAAGTTGTCCGAAGGAAGCAGTGAAAGTAATGTTTAGTTCGGATAAGTGAGTCCAAAGCACATTGTCTTTCTGAAGTGCTTGTCTGGTCTTTACTATATTAGGTTTTGAGCACAGCATTGTTTTTCACAGCGCCCGCGTCAGGTTGGGGCGAGTGGTGGTGTCTGCATTTTAAAGAAAAAACCAAAAAAGGATTAAGGATGAATTTTTTAAAAAAGGGGCACCGTTTCTTATTCGCAAGTGCCTTAGTAGAGCTCGGTAATTGATTAATTTGGCCGAACCCCTGAGTTTAATGCTAATGAAAATAGCAGTAGATACAGCTTACCCTGAATGGGAAAACTGGTCTCCTCCTTCACGCTCTCTGTTCGCCCTGCACTTCCATAGCGTCTCTTTAACTCACTGTACCTGACTTGGAGCGGGGAACCGAAGGGAAGGCACAGGGTAGGCCTGAGCTTTCCGAGCTGTAGCTAGGGGAAGCAGATACAACGCAGATAGGAATGTCATTAGCCACGGAGTTGTAGGAGAAGAAAGGTTTCGTAGATACCTTCTTTAACCGGCACTGCAGTCCCTTGTGAACGTGGCTTTTTGTTTTCTGATTTCACTTTTAGTTTTTCTTTTTTTTTAAAAAAAAAAAAGTTAAACTTCTCCGAACTGAAGCACAGATGTTTGTTATAGATCAAACATTTCATTTGATACGAGTCAGGTTTTTATTTGTTAGCTTTCACGGCCCATGCCAACGTGTTGTCTCACCGGAGAACTGAGGCACACAGGGAACTGAACCATGGCAACTCAATTATTGACACAGACTTGTCTCAGCAGTGCCCACCGACAGGATGAGAAGCGAAGGGCGCAAACTGAGATGCAGGGAATTCTGTTGAAACACAAGAAAACCCCATTTTTTTTCCTGTAAAGGTGATCGGACCCTGAAACAGGTTGTCCAGAGTTTCTCCTTGAAGATATTTAAAAGCTGCCTGGACGTGGCCCTCGGCAAACGGCTCTAGGTAGCCCTGCTTGCGCAGGGGGGTTGGGCCGGGTGAGATCCAGAGGGCCCTTCCACGCCATCGTCCTGTGAGCCTATGAATAAAGGTGCGTAGACCCTGCGCTGAAGGTGCCACGCATTTTAATGACAGAAAAAGCGGTGCGAGGTTTGCTCCTAGCGAGGCAGCTCATTAACTTTAGAAGCGTGGCGGCAGTATCCGGTTGTTACTACAGGGTCGCAAAGGTTTTCCTGGGAATAAATATGGTAAATACACAGTATTAGCAACATAAAGCTGCACGTTTTTATACATGTATGGATATAAAAACCGGCCCGCATTACTGCTACCTCAAAATCTACAAAATTACGTAATTTTTAATTGAAATAAGTTGTCCTCTTTTTTGTTGCAAGTCCTATCAGGGAGAGCGGTAGGCCAGAACAATAACTGGCTGACAATAATAGCGGAGAACTATCCACTACAAGAAGCCTTGATCTGCTGAGAGGGACTCTCCCTTTTGAACGTGGTGGTGTTGGAGTAGTCTGATGCAGCAATTCCTGCGTTTTGGACGTTCCGTGAAATCAAAATTCTTCCTGCTTATGCCCATCCGAAATTTCTTAGCAATTTTCTCATGCAACTAGAAGTCTGCTCCTCGATTTCTGGTTAAAAACACCTGAAACTGTAGCTGCATTAAATCTATGCAACCACATTGTTTCTTTGAGTTCAGTTTGGGTGAAATCTGCTATATATACGCAAAAACATAATTGCTCTGGAAACTGGCTGGTTAGCTGCTGGATTCAGACTTCCTGTGTGTTTTTCTATTTAGAACAGAAAACAACTCTTCTGCAAATTCTTGCAAGTGCCAGCAGTTTCCATGGAGTTAACTTTTCTCTGTTCCCGGGAAGATGATGGGATTCACTTTCTAGAAGCCAAAGAGAATGGAATCATCTTCCTAGATTACAAGGCTGCTGCCAGGTCTCTGTGGATCCCCACGCTACAGCTACTGGAGATGGCGAAAACTCACCTTTAGCCCTAGAGAGCGGCGAGATTTGGCTGAGTGATTTATTTCAAGAAATGGATATTCGCCTTGTGCCAGCCCTTACGTCACTTATTTGCTATAGACAATTTAAATGCATTTGGTAGGCTGCAGTAATTACTTGAGACGAACGTCGTGAGCGTGCCACGTGAAATCACCGATGTTTCCTGACGTGGGGAGGATTCTGGGGAGCGTGACAGCACTGGTCGCAGCTCATCATCTCAGAAACGCTCTCTGCAGCTGCGTACTTCCAAGACACCGTGGAACAGCCAGGGTGACAGAGAGAAGTTTCCTAGGAAACTGGGGATGCAGGTCCACACAGCTTTTGTGGCTTTTCAAAAAGTAGCTAATGGGAGCTGAGGTCTCGATATTGTTAGAGTATTCTGCGGCTTCTAATGCTGTTCCGGGCTGAGTGGCTGCCACACATGGAAAATGTGCTTGGAGTTTCATCCCGGGCGCTGTAGCATCTCCTGCCTGTATCACACCCTGTAGGTCATAAGAGAGCTATTAAATCATACCTTAAGTGTAAAATTTGCCACTTAGTGCATCTCTTGAACGGTTTGGAAACCTGGACAACACGTGGCCAGCTGTTAATTCAGCCTGGCACTTTCTGAATCCATTCAGAAACAGGTAAATACCGCACTGCTTTGGTAGACCAATTTATTCTTGTGCACATGCAACAGCCTGCTGCAGCTGTTGCTAGAATAGGAATAAAATATATTCAGAATACGAGGTGGACTGATCTGCGGTTATCATTTAGTGTCGTTGTAACGTAACATATATGTAGTGTAAGCAGGAGAAAATCAATTAAAGGAAAATATTCTGCGGGGTTTTACACTGAATTTTAATTTGAAATATGCACACTACGTACTTATGTACTGCCTTAGATACTGCCAAAAAAAGGGCTGTTTCTCTAGACTAATTCAGGTGCCTATTAAAAAACTTTTAAGTCAGCTTGTCTGTGATACTGCTTATAACCGTACCAGTTGTTGAATATGGCCCGCTGTCAGCATACGAGCCCGTTGTCTGTTCTCGGGGAGATCTAGTTTAGTTCCTGAGTATTGCAACTATTGTCAGGACTTGGAGTGTTTTCGACGTGGCTTTATTGCTTGTAGGGTCACCCCAGGGGCTCTGTAGAGACGCAAAGCAAGGCATTGCAGGAAACCTAAGTACACAATGGGAAAGAAGCTACAAAAACAGTGCAAGTTGTTTCGTGCAAACTATTTGTGCACATGCAGGTTTGAAAAGTGGTTTCTCTGTAGGACTGCTGCAATTAGTTTACCGTCTTTCTAAAGCGTTTTTAGCTTTTGTGCGATAAACATTGCGTCCGTTTTTTAAACTGGCAGTAGTATTGCTCTGGGTTTGATATGCTGCTATATATTATGAATGCTCCTAATCACCTCTTCAGATGGAGTTTCAACTTGATCTGGTTCAGCTACTAAAATGGGAGATCAAACAGCATTTTGAAGGTCAGGAGTACTTTTAAAAAATATCCTTGTCCACATGGCGTATTCAGATACTGTAGTAACGACTGGTGGAGTGATAGATGTTTAAACTGTTCAGCATACTTAGCTAAAACAATATCTTTTGTTGAGAAAAATATTCTTCCTCTAAAACTATCTCTCATTGTGCATTCTACAATGGACTATAATAGAAATTGGGGAAAAAAGCTATGAAGTCAGTCCAGGCCATCATTCCACGGAGGCAGTATTGTTTGCTGCATTGAAGTTTTTAGTTCTAATTGGAGGGAGTTTTCAATTTCCCGTACAATGGGATTACAGCTACATCCCTTGGGAGATTATTTCACAGTACAACAACTCTGCTGAGATGTTTTGCTCATATCTGGCCTAAATCTTCCCTCCTAATTTCATCCCATTGTTTGTTGTTATAGCCCTAGGTATCGCACTAAACAATTCCTCTTCTTCCTAAGCGGTTAGCTTGTCAAACATTTCTGGACAACTGCGTTCACGCTTCGCTCAGTTGTTGCTTGGGTAGTACCTAACCTCAACGTGTCTGTATAGATTTCTGCTCAGTCCCCTTAAGCTTTCTGTGGTTGAGCTTTTTTCTCATTTTTCTTTTTTTTTAATTTTCTTTTTAATTTTTTGTCTCCCCTCCTTCTCTGCCCCCCTTATTTGTGAATAGCGCATTTTTGACAGCTGCAGAGCAATAGCATCATCTGGAGTGCATTACAGAGCCTGCAGATGGGTGCTCTTGCACCACTCACGGAGCTGTCCATGGGTGCACCGCCTTCATTTTTGTTGCCCCATTGCCACGTTGCCGTTCAAGTTGAACTGCAGATACACACTCGTCTTCTAAGTTTCTTTTTCTCAGCCTTACTGCTTTCCAAGTCTTTCTTTACTATTGCAGTGGTGGATTTTTTTCTTATTAGGGAACTCAGGAAATACACACAATTAAATGAACAAGTGCTTGTTGAATTCTCTCCTTTTCAATTTTTCTGATGTCTTGCTGTAACACAGATGAATAAATCAGCATTTGTCACTTTACTTTGTTCTTCAGTACTGCTAAAATATTGTTTAGGATTCTCACATCAGTTCAGATAGTAAACAAAACAGTCTTCTCATTGTGATGTGTCAGTAGGTGCTAGGAGCACTACATTGTAATGAAAACTGTCTTGAAAATGTCAGTGAGGCTGCTACTTTTTTATCTTTCCAAACAATTCCCCTCTAGAAAACTGTGACTTTTGGAAGAACAGGAATACAATTGAGCCTGTGAATAGAATTTGTGGGAGTCTCGCATCCCTTCTGATTTCCTATAAAATGACTCTTCAGGACTTTTTTCGTGTGTCTTGCAATATTTCTCCACTTGCAGGAGGCATTTGACGATGTAAGAATCTTAGCTTTCATTTTTAAAAGAACTGCCCTTTCAGGCTTAATTGTCTGCAGAGGAAAGCTGCAAATATGACTGGGGAGTTTCCAAAAGCAGAAACAAATATGCAGGTAAGAAGAACTGAAGCCTTTTTTCCCCTCTTAATTTACTGATATTTAAGCCAGTTTCAAATTATTTAGATTGACCTATAGTTCCATCTGACTTCGCAACTGCGTGAGTGTTTGTGGTCCTCTTCTAGCTTGGCTTAGAAATAAGTAGTTGGCTCCAGAGCTTTTATGGTGTGATCCTCTTTATTCACAAAAAAATTTACCAAATTCTTGTACTGGCAGTGAAAGTAATCAAACAGGAGACACCATTTTCACCCCAACACAGCTTCCAGTCACTTTGATTTCTTGGTCCCAAAGACTTATTTGCCAGGATTCATTCGCAGTCCTTACTCATACTCCCCAGACTCCATCGTACCTTCCCGTAATGTTACGTCTCACAACATGCCTCCTCTTAAGTGGGACGATAGAGATAGGAAGGATCTAGTGGGATGATGATAGCAGTATTTTAGGAAAGTTTGTGTCTCGGTGTATCCTGTAACTGATCCGCTCCGTCCACCCTGTCCCATGAAAGGGTCTCACATATTTTCATTTGTTAGCTCAGTTGCCATCCTCTACTTTACCCCGGGATGAATCCTCCCCTGCCATGATAATTATCTCTGTCATTGAGATTAGGAGAATAGCAAAATAATTTGGTAGGCTAGAAGAGTATGTCTTTTCATGTTTATGTAACACATTTGAATATATACTCTCTTTTTACAAGATTGTTTATCCTCAGTGGTGAACTGAAATAAAACATTTTGTGCATGTCATAAAATGAGGTGCTAGGTTATAGCATATAATGTTCCTATAATGTACATGTTTCTACGCATAACATTGTGTATTTTGCACACAAACTGTAACTTGTATGCAGTACTGACTAGATTAGGAAAAACCCGTGTCGTATTTCTAGAGAAAAGTTCTTATGAACATCTACAGTAGCTTGTGTTATGTTTTTCAATTTTCTCAGCTACTTCATGGATTTTCTGCAGCAACAGCTTTTAAAGTACGATATGGCACGGTAGAAGTAATAATCTCAGGCTGCGATTACCGGATCACTAAATACCCAGAAACATAAACTATTCTGAGGGCTCTCAGCTTCCGCTCCTGAAGCTGTGGGGCTGTCAACTGGAGACAGGAAAAAAGACTTGTTATAGTCATGGTCCATTTCAAAAGACACAGGAAACCACACATCAAAAACTGTTTTAAGGGGTGGCGTATGAATTGAGATGTCAGCAATTATGCTTATACGCCTTTGACAATAACTTCAGAAGTTTCGAGAAGATTCATTATATCATCTGTAAGCTGCAGGGACTACAGAAATTAGTTTTATTCACCTTACGTTTGATCATAGCTGCTCAAAAAACCCAACAGCTGCAGCTTCAGGATGAAAAGAACGTGAGCTCATGATGTTGCGCAGGCGGAGAGCAGGTACTTGAACTCTGAACACAGACGTTACTGGTTACTGACCGGATAGAAGTGAAAACTACTGAGAGATTTTCGTATCAAAACCTCTTTATGGCGCTTCGTTGCCTTGGATTAGTTATCATGATGTAAAATTCTGTGTGCGTCAAGATAGAGGTGGCTTTTGTTCGTGGTAGCCTGTCAAAATCAGCCGTGTACCCCATCAGCGTGGGCTTCTTTTTACTAGTTAGAATCATACAGAAATCGTATTGCAGGATTTTATTATGTAAAAAGATAGCTGTTTGCTGTAAACATATGCCTAAGACGGTCACTTACTGTGGCTTTGGTAATATTTGGTGATTGAGTAGAATTAATGTACTGTGCAGCCATGAAGTGCAGTAGTCAAATACCAAGTTTATTTCAACGTAGACAGGTTTGAGTAGGTTTATTCCCGAAGAGCTGACTTGTATAGTAGCGTATGCTACGAATCTGTTGGTTTCTATAGGTAACGTTTCTTCTGTATCAAGGTGCTCTGTTATCAGATGTGCTCAGCTTTCCACAATTTCATTGTTTATTCCTTGTAAGAAGGATACCGGTATGAAATAGTTATCATTAATATTTGTATCAATAAATCAGGCTTTCAGAGAGGCCACTGTGGCTAGCAAGGTTTATTAACAGGGGAAAAAAATGAAGTGGCTAAGGAAAACATACAAAAGCATAAATCTAAATCTTAGAAAATAAACACTCTATAAAAGATGAATAGTTCCAAGAAACAATATTTGAAAAGAAAATTAATTGAGATCCAATTTGAAATTACTGTTGTGCTGTGGAGTATGTTAATAATACACGTGTCAAGTCAAGGATCACAAGATCATGAAGTAATCTAGATTTGGGTTTCTATTCCTCTCAAGGTATAACTGCTGGCAGTAAAAAAATATACATGCATATAAGCAAATACACTTCTTCTGTTATAAAACAAGGTTGGAAATATTCCAACCTTAAACTTATTTTTGCGTTTTATAGCATCACCGTAGGATTTGAGAACCTGCTCGCTCCTGGAAAAGGTGCTGTTCGCATGCAGTATGGCTTTCTCACCATAAGAATGCAGAGACTGCGCACGTATGTCTAGCAGTTTATACTGGCTGAGGATGTGGACCGGATTTACAGAGCTACACAGATATGTTGACAGTTGAACTGGCGTTTAGTATGATCCTATACTGGCATTTAAGTAAAAACTATGGGCCCGACTTCAACTAAAATTCAGTAGATAGTCTAGACTTTGAAGAATTCCCTCCTTTTAAAAGACCTACTATCTATCCATATATGCCCCTAAGCACTTTTAAGAAGTTGTAGTCATGACAGTGACTGTTGTTTACTTATGGAGCTGATATGGAAAATTAAGATAAAGCACGATGTAATGTATTACATTATGAAGATAGATACACTTTTCAGCTGACAGTCGTAGATGAAACATGTCCTTTGGAGCAAGACTAAATGTGAAGAAGATTGACTCCAAAGGTCACTTCGTGTCCTATGTCAAACCGTTGCCAGAACTGGGACATAAGGAAAAATGCTCAGAAAGACAGCAACTGTGAAGTGCTGTGTTTTGTTTAGTTTTGAATATTTGCTATCTAATTACCAGTTTAGCGGGCTCACGTGAATCGTCACGCTTAATAGCCACCGAGGGACGAGATCTCTTTTTCAGCATGAAATTAATGGAATAACAAAGTTTGACAACAAATTATGGCTTTCTGAGAAACTATTTGTCCATGAGAAATGAAGTTTTGAGGCAACTGAAACTTACGACTGAAACTGGCTAAGTTTTGCAATAATATATTGCCAAAGAAAAGGGAAAAGCTAAAACTGAAACGTTTTGAGTGGGTTTTTTCTGTTTTTTGTTTTTTTTTTTTTTTTTACAGAATGTATCCAGAGGTGCTTAGGTACCACTTTCAAAATGGAGAAGTAAGATATAATATCATCATATCTGACATGAGGAAAGCTGCCTGATACAAGACAGCCAGTTTTGTACCTGCTATCCACACAGTTAGGGACTCAGAGTAGCATTTATCCTCCCAGTTTGAGCTGAGATTTTTGGAACTGTTGTCAGACTAGGAACCAGTTTTACTATATCCTGTGGCATTAAATCAGTATAAAACATGCACATTAGGTGTTATTTTAGTTTGATCCGTTAGTAGTCATGCTAATTTAGTTCCTGGATGAAAGAATTTTTGACAACTGATATCAAATTATCTTGTCCTCGCCAATGAATTTGAAAGATAAAAAAAGCCAGTGGATATTTTAAACAGAAATACATATGCCAAGATAGCTAGAAATTTTCAATCAACAACTGTCCCTATTTAAGTGATTCCTGATTAACTGGAATGCAAGCCCCTAATTAGCTGGGTGCTACAGATGGGGTCCTTCCAGTAATACCCTTTTTCAAATGAGAAATTAAGATTTCAGATGTGCGTTTGACAAATTTTCCTGCAAACTGTGTTATTGTGTTTTCCTTAAATGTAAAGGCTGTAGCAAAAGGACATGCTAAATTGGTTCATTGCACTATAGTTAAGTGCCATATTCATTGTCTGCAGATACTGAGTAAACTTTGAGATTTCATTATCCAATCTATGCAGAATCTTGGGCATTTTGGAAATTCTTTAAAGTCCTCTGACTGAAGGAGGACTCAAAGTGAGCCTCAGCTGCTCTAGGCACACCTGCTTTAGCAGCGGGGCTGGGCTAGATGATCTCCAGAGGGCCCTTCCAACCCCTAACATTCTGTGATTCTGTGATTCAGGTCTTACTTGCAAAGCCACATAAAGGAATGGCACCTAAAGGAACAGTATGTTTGCCAACTTTATTTATAGGTACTGTTAATATAACTGCTCTTGCAGTAGTGGCTTGTATTAAATCTAATTGATTGTCCTTGATTCAAATGACATAAAATAGCAAGCACTACTCAGTCATTTCTATGTAAAATATAAAAAGCTGAAAAGTTTTGGAATACCAGTAAAAATTATTTATTTGATTCATAAAATTGACAATTTTTAAAATTCTTCTGTTAGCCCAGAGCTTAATCCAAGTTCCTAAAAAAAAAAAAAAAAAAAAAAAT
>VZSC01007684.1:396771-439936 GCA_013398225.1 Steatornis caripensis
AAAAAAAAAAAAAAAAAAAAATCTCTAAAAATTTGCAAGGCATGTCACAAGCACGGTTCCACATTAAAGTGAATTTATACCAGGTAATGGATATGGAGCTATCCTAGTGGACATTATATGCTTTAAATCTCAATCTGGGGAAACCATGCTATGTTTTCATGCTACCTGTATAAATTGAAATCGGGGAGAAATGTTTTGACTGACGTCTTGAAATGGAAGTCACACTTATACTGTCTTTATGACATGATTTTATGACACTTTGTGTTATAGACTTCAACTCTGCAATGACACAAAAATCCTCCTTTCATCTTATCCAGATGAAGAGTAAAATTGCATAGATGTATTTAAATGAAAAAAGAATGAACTTGCCTCGAGAAACTTAATTTCAAGATAGGAGTAAAACGTTAGAGTTGAATTTGCTCTGTGCTGTCAGTGGGGTTGCAGTACTGTACAGACATGAAATAAGAAATGCAATATTTCAAGAACTAATATCATAAGGAAAACAAAGCAGGCATCGAAATAATCTTTCAATCAGAAATTTTATTTGCTGAGATGTATCACCTTACGCAGACGTAGGAAAATATTGCTCTTGTTGAAATAAGTTGATGTTTATAAAATACTTATTGGACACAACGTAATATATCTGACAGCTTTCAGGAAGAATATAAATGTGAAATGTGATGTTCAGACAGGCATATGTTCATGGATAGGGCGCTGCCCCTTTTCACTGCAATGCCAAGAGCATGTTTAACTCAGGTTTGTGATAAGCACAGCTGAAGCACTATTAAGTTATCGGTTAAAATGGGATGGAATTAATTGTCAGAGTGAAAGTGAAAAAGCAGACATTAAAAATAATCAGTGTGTCATTACTTCCCAGAGTAATTTCAGGATGCCTAAAAATAGGCAGGACTGATATTGCTTATCATGTCCATTCGAGAAAATACATGAAGTATTGCTATGCTTTGCTCAGCTGGCTCTTTTACGCCACTTACGAGCACTGAAGCGAGTACACAGAACAAATGAAAGCAAGAACAAACAGTAGTTCTATCCTTTATACAAATAGCGCTGTGTGATATACTGTGGGACAACAGCAGTTAAAATGGGAAGAAAGAGAGCAGCTCAAATTGAACCTTGGAGTAGGAAGAAATGGCTCAGTGCTCTGCTTCTGCGTGCGAAGAACAGAGACATTTTCTCAGGTAACATTGTGAATGCCGTGTAGACTTTTTTTTTTTTTTTTACATTTTGGAGAGCAAATTTCAACCTTCACTAATGCTAACACATATTAATCCAACTGTTTGATACTCGTCCTAGCTGAAGAATTATTCATTCAGTGGATAAGTTCTTTCAGAGAATTCTGTCACCGCTGAATAGGGCATTTGAGTGTTTCCTGTTGGTATTTCATACCTACACTTCTGCACAAATCAGTCAAAAAAATAGACCATTCATTGCGTGTAGGATCTGTTAATATCTTCATGTAATTGATACATTAACTTAGGCACTAGAAATGCCTTGTATTTTGTAATTGGACTGTTAAACAAACAAACAAAAAATATGAAGCTCTCTAGTTTAATAAGTCCTTATTTACAATATTGCTGCCTTTATGAAACTTAAGCATTGGTCCGTGAAGATCCGTGCTCAATAACATGCCAAGTGACATAAAGCTGTTTTTTTCTGCCACAGAGAGGAAAAAACCCCTGGTTGATATGTAGCTCTCATCTAATACGTGCAATGCACAACTCTGAGCCGTGTAGTTCGGTAATGATTTATGATGAAAAGGACGTATACTGAAGGCAGCTTAGAAAGGACTTCTGCTGAGCCAACATCTGCTTTTCAGAAATAAATGTGGAACGTAGTTTCTTGTTAGCGTGTGTCAAAGTGCTAGTAGCGTAGTGGGGCTATTCCGTTTACGTGGACTGCCATCCAAACCTGATGTGAACGGAATTTACGTTTTTAAAAAAAAACCAATGTGAATTGAAAAGCAATTTAATGACTGTTGGAGAATGTGATTAATGATATTCCTTTCTAAGGAGCAAGTGACTCGGAGCAGAGGCCTCGAACAACTCAATAGTAACCTTCAACAACAGAAGTAAGAGAGCATAGCTGCGGGAACTTTCCATGACATGTCAACCATACGGTGAGCTACAGATGCAATTTGCAAAAATGCTGGAGCACAAAGGATGACAGTGGAATGCAGATGTAGAGAGTGTTTCTGAACCCAGAGGGTTTCACAAGCAATGTACGTTAAAGATGCAAGATATTTCTTCTAAGCAAATACGTGAATAGAGTGGTCTACTTTTTTTTTTGACTCTTTTACAGAAAAGCTGGAATTTTATAACTTCCTCTAGTTATAATTTAGCGTGCCTGTAATTTGACATTTTCAAAGCACTTTCTCAGGATAACATATATCTTTAGGACTTAGATTTGCTAACTTTCAATTATGCGTGTGAATGAAAATTTGATTTGTATATAAAGTCTTCTGGAGAGTACTATGGATATAGACATATCTGTAAAAATATGGAATATAGAATATTCTTTGAAAAGAAAGCGTTGGTAGTTCTAGTCATGCCTTGCATTTCCCAAAGGATCTTAGGCTGTAACTTGATGGTTCCAGACTTCTGTCTGTTTTGACTGTAGGATTCTCTCTTATGGAGACCTTCACATGCTTGCCTCTATAGATCACTATGCATGAGATATTCAGGATAAGAGACACACCTGTTTAGGACCTTCCTTCTTCTCAAGTTTCGTGCCCTGTGTTCGTTACTCTCGTAAGTCAAGGCTGGCAGGATACTCACAACCTCTGTAGCAACAGATTAAGCGTGTTCTTCCAGCTCCTGGATGCGATAACGGTTGAATAATGGATCAGTTACCTTGAACATTTACTTGTTTGTCATTTGTTCTAGAAACAAGATTTCCCAGCCACTCTTTCCTATAGCGCTAATGATTTATTCCCATATTATATGCCGATTAGTTATTTTGTGTTTGGGATTGCCATAGCTAGGCCAGTTCTCTTCAGCGTTATTTAATGTATTTGTTCATTGTACGTGGCCGTCGGTATTGCAGAGCTATAAATTGGATTGAAAAAGGGTTTTTTAGACTGGGTCAAAAGTGAAACAAAGTCTTCTGGGTAGGTATAACACGGTGACAAGTGTTCCACAAAATAAAGTAAGTTATAAATTTATTACTGTTATTTGTAATGTTTCAAAAAGAGCTTGGAGCTTTCTGAGAGAGGCATGTAGTTCAGCACAGCTGATCGGGTGTTGCAGCGCTGGCCGGCATAAGGGGGAAAATCCCTTCACTGCCCAGATGGCTGTGTGATAGTTCAGTGCTTGAATCTGCGTTGGCCAGACACAGAATTACCGTGTTACTTTTTCTGTAAAATCATTACACCCAGATTAGTCCCTGCTGCTTCTGTCCCCCCGTAGTTTAGCTTTTCATATGCTGATGGCTTTCCACAGGAACTGTAGTCCACAGAGCAAAATATCCTGCAAAACATCTGCGTTCCTGGGTAAGGCAGGGAGAGGGAAGTTATGTCTGCCTGGGCATCTCTCGGAGGAAACCGAGTCCTGGGAAATGGAGGACACTGAGCGGAGGTTGTTGTTGTCCAGGCAGTGCTTGTGTCGGGTGGATGCAAGGACCCAGCCACAGGGATAGGCTGGGCAGGCGACTTGTGAATAAACCCTTTTCACTTCTGCTCTGCGCTCTACAGACTCTCTGAGCTTTCTCTGTTTCAAATGATTTCTCTAGGTTTTTATTCTAACCAAATCTGGCCCCTCTGCATTTGAGGCTTAGTTGGGTGCCTCGCCGTGTGGAAAAGCTGCAGGTATATCCCCGCAAAGCTGGATTAATTGGGATCCTGTGAGAACATGTTTTAAAGCCAACTGTTGATTTTTAGATTCGTAGCTCTGAGCTATAGTGAAGTTGGGTCTCTTTCTCCTAAAGTGATCACAGCGTAATCTGAGACACAGAACTTCAAGCAGACCTAAGCTAGTAGAGCTTCTGGGTGCTTGTAATGCCGTATTAAGGGTGGGAACTGATAGAGAAGGCTCAGAGGAGACTTCAGTTAAGTTTTAAAAGAATGAATCTGCAAAAGAAAAAGTGAGTATTTCTTAACACATTCATAATGACAAGAAAAGAAGCAATAACCTTTAAACTGTTATGAAAGCAGTTCAGAAAGTTTAATGTCTAATTCCCCTTAAGTGCAATAGTTTAATGTTTACATTTATTTTTTAAATTGACTTATTAATACAAAAGAACTGGTAACTGCTGCAAGTATGCAATATCCCCTGAAATGTGATTTAGAATATTTCCATGATTTAAAGAGCAGAGTTTTACTTTTATCTGTTTGTGAATTGGCAACAGAAAAGTGTTGGCATTTTATGCTATTTCATCTTTTGGATGTCTCTGTTAAATTTACAGGTCTGTTTAGTTTTCAATTAGTTGCATACCTGATTTTTTTTTTTAAAGATAAGGATAGATTCTTCAATGTATTGGATTATCATATTTATACTATTTGTGATCGGTTTTGTATTTCTTTAAGTCTCAACTATCCCCGATCATTCTGCTTCTCCAAGGAGGTTGTCTTTTCAGGTCTGTGTGGATCAGGAGAGCGATGAATTGCTACTGCTTGTTCCTTGTAGCTGCATTTCGTATTTAAATTGCACATGCAGTAATAACTGTGAAAGATCAGCATATTTCAATACTGGTTTTAAAAGACTATATCCCTTCCTGAAGCAATAATATCTATCAATTTTATTTAGTGGTATAGCAGAATTCCCTTTCTATGACTTTGACAGGGACACTGCTGGCGGTATCCATTGTAAGTCAATAGCTCTGAACCAGCTGGATACCTTTGCTTTGTGGATTATGGTTTTGTGCTTAAATCTGTTTTATGAAGCTGCTTAGTAGAAAGCAGAGACATTGCTACTTAGAAACGTCGAGCTAGAGCCAAAGAGCATGCAAGAGCAAACAGAATTTCGTATTTTTTTATACTTCTATCCTCACTGATTAGAATAAAGTAATTCTTCACCGTTGTTGCATGACGTTTTCCTTTTGTGAAGAGTCTGCGTTTCTCCTGAGTAGAATTAAACATCTCTGCTGAGGAGAAGGAACATCAGATTGCAATTAAATTAATAGCCATCTTCCAACTGAAACATTAATAACTTTTTTAAAATGCTAATGTTGCAGAACAGGAAGTCATGTAACATAACCAAGTTCAACAAACAGTACAGAAGGCGTAATGTTTATTATTAGCATCACATCACCATATGACAGTGGCAGGTGGTGATCCGCAAATGCCATCGCAGCCATCAGGAGCAATGTGGGGAAATGAAAGACTTCAAAAAGTGCAATTTCATAGCAATAAAACCCAATTCAGACCTGCTCTTGTTAGACAATCGTAAGATAAATTTCAAAGTTAAAATTTATGGCGTCTGAAACATGCTTTTTGGGTTATTGGCTATGTAGGGTGCTGCATCCTGTATTGATATTGATTTGCAAGAGCACTGGTGCTGCAAGCAGTCCTAGCAGTCATGTGTTCTGGAGTTCCCTAAAATAACCCCGTGCCCTAATTTTTCAAGAGATTGGAGGGAAGAAATTTATATAAGAGGGTCTCAATTATGAAATGTAAAATTATATTTTAAACAGAGTAATGTTTCAGAATTTCCCCCTAATTTTAGTATTTTGTTGAGGTGTAGTTAACTATTTTAATTAATTTCATTTTCAATATGAAAATAGTCACTTTTTGATCTATGAAAATACACATTCATGTTGTTTACTTCCAAAATATAATACGTTGTGAGCGTGGTGATGACAAACACAAAGAAAGACTTTAAACTCCTGTGTATCTCACATATACAAAATGAGTAGTTAGAATTTGCAGTTATGAACTACGAAGAAGGAAAGAGTTCTAGATTTGTAGATCAGTCATTTTGTGTCAGGAATGTGCTTTTCCTTCTGGAATGTCTGAAATGGGAAGATAGTTAATGTCAAATTCATAGCTTTTTTTTTTTTAATTTGAGGCGTGCTAGAGGTGCTTTAAACTAAAGAACATAAAATAGGGATAGGATTAAGGCAATGCTTTTATCCACCAGTGGTGGATGGGAATAAGTTGGGAAAAGAAGCAGCGAGAACAGAAGGCGCTGTGCCACCCCCTCATCTCTTTCGGTCATTGTGGTGTACCCTGCTGTGACATTTAGTGCGCAGCTTCGTCACTTAGCTAGAGGTTGCATTAAATCCTGAACAGAAAAAAAGAGAGCCTGAAGTACTACGTAAAGGTCACGCAATTTGTGACTGTGACTAACTGGATAGCTCTTGATTGCTCATGAAGATACTGGCATGTCCTGGAAATTGATGATCTTATAAGAAGTTATATTTTAGAAATCCAGGGAAAAAATATGTCTGCGTAAGCAATCACATATCACAGAGAGCTACCTGATAACAAAACAATGTCCGAGACCTAGTTGTCCTTTCTAGTTGGCGAATACTTACAGATGTGAAATGTTTCTGCAGTTTGTGATTTTCATCCATGAATGATTCATGAAACCCTGTAAGCTGAAATGTGCTGACATTTTAGGCTTGGTGAATGCTTGAATGCTGTGAACAGACTAATTTATTTTTATTTGTCTTTTTTTTTTTTTTTACATGCAATAGCATCTTACTGCAAGAAACCGTTGAATGTGTTGGATATAACTTATATCCATTATGTGGGGTTTTTTTTTTAAATGAGTAGCAAATCTATACTCTCCTTGGTTTATAAATACACCTGGACTGTTGTGAATTAGTATCGTGTAAATTAATGCATAATTGAAATGAAAGAATAAAGGTAATGCAGACTGAAGTGCACCGTGTGTGTGTATTTACTTATATAAGTCTTCTGTAAGAAGGTTAGACTGAAATACAAAAAAGTTGGCTATCATTTCTCTTTTTCATTAAAAACCGTTGATCAGCCATGTCGTACCCGAATACCCGGAACTGAATTTGCTGTATAGTTTTGTGAAACTTCTGGGCAAATTCTGGACATATCCTAAGAGGAGTAACTCTACTGTTTAAAAGCATTCTCGGTGTGAGTGTTACTCCTTAGAGGACGTAGGGTTGTAAATATTTAGTTCTTAAGAGTCCTTAAAGCAAATATTTGAAGTGTTTGCTAGTCTGAACTAACTTGAGGGACATCAGATTTTTTTCTTCTTATGCCTTTTTTCCCCCCGTTTTGAATTCTTACTGTGTCTGTCCGTAAGTATACACCTTTACTTGCCTTCATTATCTTTAGAAGTGATTTTCTGGCTGGCTTTTAAGGTTTTTTTAACTCTAGTAACACCTTCCATTCACGGATGCTGTTGAGAAGTAAATTATGACAACTGGTCTGATTTCCTCTTAGAATGGACCTCAATGAAGGTGCACGACTCTACCCTCAATCTAGAATTTTATTGTAGCGCATGAATTTTGTTCGCTTTGTCTCATCAGTGACTGTGTAGTCTGATAATGCTGCTGATGCTAGGTAGACAAACTTTCATTCTCTTCACATCAGTCATAAATTCATTCCTTAAAAATGTCCTTGTCTGATGCACAAACAAGTCATAGGTTCTGAAGTAAAAGCTTTATGGGAAAAGCACTAAGCATAGAATGAGAGATCTGTTTTTTGGAGAACAAAGCTTGCAAGGACAGTGTTGTCATTAGTTTTGAGGACAGAAAAGAGTATTGTTTACTTGTTCTATGCGTGACAATATTCGTTAGAACAGGAACACGTTTGCTTGTACCATGTAATTTTGGCAGTATTGGCACGCAAAGAACAGCTTCTCAATCACTTCAAGAAGATGTATTCCACTTCATGATTATCACATCACTTGCAATTACTTGCAGAGCACCCTCTGATGGAAAGAGGAGTGAATTTGGAACCAGCCTTGGTGTTTCTGATCACCTTCAGAATTGTGACGTGTTAGCAGATTTACTATCAATGTATAAAAATTAATGAACCACTTTAAGCCATGTCGTAAACCTGGAATTCTTTTGTACTTAATTAGATGGCCTCAAAAGGGGGAAATTGGACCAAAACCCTATAAAATTAGCTTCATCAAAACAAATTGGAAACAGATGAGCAACCCACAGTAACTCTACAATAGTAACACTGCAATCCTTACAACCCCGCGTCTTGGTTCCTTTGGATTGCTTATTCAAGATCCTGTTCAAGTCTTTCCCCACATTGTTCATTTAGGTATTATAGATGGAACCGCTGGTGATGCTTATGGTCAAGACAGTGTTATGCTCGTAGCCCTGTCAGACTGTAATTGTTTGGGCAGGTATTTTTTTCCCATTTCCCAAGATGTTTTCTGGGTAAAATGACTCAAATATTTTTGAGAATAAGGCTGGGCAAACCCACTCTTTTGGACATATTTTAAAAAATAATTTGTGACAAGTTGTGGAGAAATTTGTTACGTTCATAATTTGGAGCAGGGGTTGAAATTTGGCAGGGAATCAGGAATGTGACATTCACTGAAAATAACCTGAATTTAACCAACTTATAAGGCTTAAAAAAATTGCAGTTTGCACATGTGCAGTCAAGGTGTATTAGTTTGGCAGCTGAAATCTTTTAAGTCTTTTCATCTGTACTGTCCGTGTTCAAGGCTGGAGTTGCAGAACAAGCAGGAGATTGCCCCAATCAGTCCCAGATGGTGGGAACTGAGGGCAAGGAGATGTCTGCTGTCCACGTTCCTGCTAATGGTGCCTTAGCATCGCAGGGATGCCATGACACTGTCTACCTGGAAGTGTATGACTCGGAAACATCAAGTTTGGCAATTTCTAGCTTGAGGTAGATGCATGTCAAAGCTTACAAAATTAAGCTAACCAAATAAAATTGAAAATCCATTCCATCGGATATTTTTGATAGCTCACAAAATGCTATTAACAAAGAAATTACAACTTTATGTTATTAGAACTTCCTAACTGTGTTCTTTGAGGTTTAGAGATCTGATTTGCAAAGTGCTAAGCATTCCTAGGAGCAACAGAAGCAATGGAAACTGTGCACTGAACGTTCAGTACCATGTTTTATACAACGAGAGTTACTCTCAAAAATCCAATGGGACGCATTTAAATTGGATCCATAAATTAGAAGGCACTTTTGATCATAACTTCTGCAGGTGTCAGCTCCCCATTTGCAAAATGGCTCTACCATCCCCTCACCTCCTAGTAGCTGTGAAACTACATTAGTATTTGTGAAAAGTATCTTATAAAATCCCATGAGGAAATGAATAATTTTATCATCAAAGTTAGAATAGTGTTTAGTAAGTAGATTACGGAGCTGCTTTGTAGTAAAAAAAATACTGAAAATACTTAATGGCATCTTGCTTAATGAGAACAATCCATCTGTAAATGGAATTAGCCAGTAATTCGGTGGGAAAAACATGATCGTAACAATATTACAGTACATAAACAAAACCAGGTTTTTTTGCTGGGGATTGTAGCTGTTACGTGATTGACATTTACCACTTCAGTATTCTTCTAGCGTTGTTTTTTGGTGATGATTTAATAACTATCAAAGCAGGACTTTGATTTTGTACAAGGGCTTGTTCTTGGATATTTATGGAGATATGCTTGCATGTTTGTAAATTTGATTATTCACTTGAGAAGAGTTATGGATATAAATGGGTTGAAAGACATTGTCCACTAGCAATTTGTTAAAAAGTAATCTACTCTAATTTCATCTATTAGGAACTGCAAGGAATATTTTTAGGAATGAATATTATTTGCAGTTCAGGAAACTAAGGATTACGCCTCTTAACATTCTGAACTTGTGTTTTCACTCAGATATTTTACATGGTGCTAATGATTCCTGACTTCAGTTCTTGATCTTACTGTCACCAGAGCCTTAAACATATTCCAAAGAATGATAATGCTTTTTGGAAGCTGCCTTAATTTCTGCCTTAGCAAACTAATGGACAGATGATGACGCCCTGTAAATATGTTTCAAGCTCTCTTGGTGGCTCAAAGCAGATCTGTCCTGCTGACAAGGCACTCTGCATGCTGATTCCTCTATTGGTAAAGAACTAATTTAAGCAGCCTCTCATTATCCTCTTAGCCACTTTCATGGAGGCCATACATGTGTACCATTTTCAGAGAAGGCGATGTGGCAAAATGGTTAAAGCACTCCTGGGACCCTCCTCTGCTAGAATGCCCCTGAACTCCCCTCTATAAAAGTACCACTGCTGTTCAAGTCACGCACCTCTGTGTGTTTATTACCTTACCAGAATCGTGGAAATTTCTTTTGCTCCTGCTAGAAAAATCACAATAGGAAAGATAATAGGAAAAGTCACAAATGGAAAAGCAATTCTGAGATAACTTTTAGATTAGAATCATTAATGAAACAGAAATGTTATTTTTCCAAGAGTTTTTATTTCTTCCCTCAGAGGAAGTCAGAGTTTTAATTTTCTCCTTTTTTTCTTCTGTACTTCGTTTTTCTTAGGAAGACAATAAACTGAATATCTAGGGAAGTTCCCTGTTTTCTTCTTTTCTGAATATCAATGATTCAGAAGTGTTAGCGTTGGATGTGAAAGATTGATGCCTTTCGACTCCCACTTTTCTTTGGTTCAGGTTTTGAAAAACAAGGGTGAAAAATGTAAAAGGAAATTAATTAAGGTGAAAACCAGTGAATGATCTCAAGCAGATATTGCATTTGGTGACTAAAGAATAAGAAAGTACTGCCAAATAATTTTAAATCCTCCCTTTAAAAAATATTTCTAGACAAATGGAAGTATTTACACTGAAACAAAGCATATAGTGAACAAAGAATAAAAAGTAATGGGATGTACTTGAGTACTTTTCCCTGTGTATTTTTAATGAGATCCAGTTGAGGTTTTTTGAAGGAGTGAAAAAAACGTTAAATCATGCAGGATAAAAATTGTGCATTACTTTCAGCATTTCTAGAACCAAAAAGTACAACCTCTGCATTAGTATAGATCTATCAAAATTTCTGTAAACCCGAATATTCTTGGGTAGGTGCTAAGTGATGCAAATAAAAATGTTTTGACGAATATACTTAGTATAATCTCCTGGCTTTTCCTTTGCTGGCATATTTTAAAGGCAGCGTGATCACGACTGCATTCACCCTTCTTACACTGCTAGAATTAAACCTGTCCATAAAATAGACGGGAGAGCACACTGAGCCATTTCAAAGGATAGCAAAGTTCCCGTGGTAAATTAACAACCAAGTCAAACTGCCTGCGTTTAAGGACTCTCACTCTGTGACTCCTGTTCACTACTCATCAAATATATATGATGTCTCTACATATGATGTCTTTAAATGCCCCAATATAGCAATAAACACATTCAGCTGAAATTTATTCTCTTTAATATTTATCTACATCTTCGTACTCTTGTATCTTTCTTTCATATGAAAGTTTTATGCTGTAGTTGTGAGGGAATGCCCACTATCATCACACTTACATCAATTGCTTCAAGCTACAATACATTATTTCCTACCATCTCTGTCACGAGGAACAGTTTCTCATAATTGCAACCTAAATGTTTAATGTGGCAGAAGTAGGGATGAATGGGAAAAGATCTAAGCGTGGAGGGTAAATTAGCTTGAAAAAAGACAACAGTGGTTCTTGCTATAGTCTTTATATTGTGTAGTCTTGATCATACGGATAAAATCCTGCGAACACAATGAATTAAGTTTTGTCCTCGGTTTCCATCTTTCCTGTAGGGTATTTGGTTGGGTTTTGGTTGGTTAGTTTTTGAGATTAAGAGCGCTATCCATGTAGAATTCAGGAAAGAGGGCAACCTGTTAATGGTGCAACCCTACTGAACTGTTTACTTAAAGTGATACAGTTTTTGCTTATTTTAAGAAGATCTTTTCTTACAGGTCAATAATTACCTCAAAGTTGCTCATTTATGTTTTCATACAACTATCTCCTTTCTAAATTCAGTAATTTTCTGCATAATAAGGTATTATTATAAGCAAATTGAAACAATTGCTTTTGTTCTGTTTCTAATGCCCCTTACTTGTCATAACCCTATGATTTGTTATGAATAATGTATTCATAATAAAAATAGCTTTATTACAGTGAGGGTAAAACAGTTTCTTTAAAATCAGCAGTTTCATTTTTTCAGTTTAAAAATGCAGGTTTTAGAGACTCCATTTAAGAGGATGGATACTGCAATGCAGTTCAATTATGGGTTTTGCCTTTACTGGTGAGTGAAAAACCACATTCCTTATGTGCGTAAGACAGCCTGCTTATAAATTGTCATGCTGGTAACTAAGATACAGTGCTGTAATGTGTACGCTTTTCTGCAATCATTCATCTATCACGACTGCATAGATATGCATGTAAACATGCAAATGAGAACAATTTTGAAGACCTTTTTGTTTACCTAGTTCCTCATCCGTTATTTTGTATTTCTTTTGCCTTTATTCTGTCAGTATCTTGTGACTGTGTCAGTCCTCTGATTTTGGTGGAAAACCTTCTGGTATGATCACTATGGCTCAAGAATACCGTATGACCATAATTTTCTGGCTCTTTGCCGCAGACCCTCACGCATATTTGTTCAATAACTAGAAGAACTGACGCTCTGGTTTGGGAATGAATGGAAATACTTCCTAAATAACAGTGGTGTTTTGTATTGGGTTTTTTTTACTATTATCTTTGCTTTTCTCAGCTTGGGCCGCTTCTGGTTTTCCTTAGCTCATAAATTAGGGTGTCTTGCAATTAAATGATTTATTTTTTAAGAACAATATTCCAGGTCATTCTAAGGTATTTCGCAGTGGAACCACACTAAGTTGTATGAACAGAGTAACTAGATTTTTGGATCTGTCTGTGTTATTAAAAGAACAAAAATTAAATCTTACATGTGTATAAAAATGTTTTCTAATATTTTTAGAAATACAGAATAGTTTTACAGATGCGTCTGAAACATCATCATAATCACTTAAAATTTAATAAAACTATTTTTATAAATTACTTTCTCCTCTCTTGTAATAATAATCTTGGAGAGCACATACTGGTAAAGATAGAACCTGTAATGGTGACACAAAGCAAGACTACTCACGTGGGTGTACACAGTGAAGATACTTCCATTGACTGCAATCGAATACATTAGCAGCAATGACTACTTTGAAATGTTTACTTTTTTTTCCTGCTTGTGTTTGATAGCCAAGGTATTAAGGTTTCTGAGCATGTAGCACCTTGTACAGAAATGAAATCATTTAGATCAGGGAATGTCTCCTGATACTGTGCAGTTCTTTACTGTTTTTTCCTGTGTGATCCAGTACAGCAATGTGCTTTATATATTTAAATCAGTTTGAATTCAAATAGAAGTTGAATGTGCTCAATAATCTCCTCGCTTTTGAATGTGTGACTTTGCTGTTATTAACGCAGTGTACCGAAGGTGGTGTCTATATCTAACTTGTAATCAAAACAAAATCTGCTTCACCTTCACTATGATAAGCCTATGTTTTGACTTCGTGTGAGCTCTGCAGTGATTTGTAAATGATACAGAACACGAAAAATCCTTTTTCCAGAGAAAGGGCGGTCGGTACCTCAGGTATTTGCTCAGCTTGTTAGATTTACTAAAATTTGAAATAGCCAGGAAGAATAGCAACGGAGAAATTCTAACTATTAAAAAGAGAAATCCGCTTGTGTTTTTATTGTCACAGGAAAAAGTGTCTTGGGGAAATTCTGCATGACTATGTAATACAGTAATGTCTTGAGTACCCTTATACCTGGTCATTGAAGAAGCATGCCATACATCTGGGTACAAAGATGTTTAGCTGGGGGCAGAAGGACAGGGAAGGCTCAATCGTTCCCTCTGGAGCATTTTGAGGACCATTTCTATTGCAAAGCCTTCCCAGGCAGCTATGACAGGTTCTGTTTGTACATTTGCCAGGGACTGTGCTGTAGCAGTTGTGTAAATGGAAAGCAATCTTGCACAGCTTGTACGAAGAGTTTGCGCTTCAGTAACAGTTATTTTTTACAAGTTTAGAAAGAAATAAAACACCTCGCTGAAAACAAACATCAAAATTAGAGGTCCTCACAAGTGTTCTGCCACCTTCCAAGATACCTTAGGGGAAAAAAAGGGTTTTTTTTTTGTATTTCAGATAATTATTCAGAACATTTAGAACCTTTTTTAGGGAGTTATCAAAAGCTGAAATTTAAAATTTAAAAATCCGTTAGTTTCAGTTGCAAGTCCACCAGGCCTCTTGCTGTTGTTTATACTAGCAGTAGAGACAACCTCAGATGCCGAGGGTGGCTCAGTTGTGGTTGGCCAGCTATGAAGGAGCTTGCACGCTACAACAATATACACCATCACATAATGGCCTGCAAGGCCCCTTTTAGATCAAAATTGGAGGATTTTGATATTTTTTAAGTGGCCACTGCTTTCTTCTAACTGCTTCTTTACTGGTTATTGCTCACTAAAGGAAAAGCAGATCAGAGTATGTAAAAGATGTTATCAGGCTGGAATACTTTTGTCCTCACAAAGTCTCTTTGGTTTTCCTATTTTCATTACAGTGGATAGTGTTGCACAATTATAACTTTTTTTGAAAACAAAAATCAACTCTCGAATTGAACTGAACTTCCATCTGATTTTTTTAAAAGAGACATTTTTAACTTTGCCATTGCAGGAAATAGCTTGGAAATTAGAACTTTTTTTTTAAAAAAAGAAATATTTTCAAAACTTATTCCACTGTTTTTCTCTTCTTATTCTGTGACTGATAGTTGCTGGAGGTGGCAAAAGTTTAAATCAATGATATTAATACAAAATTGTCAGTTCTCAATGGTGAGTTAGTTGGCATCCATGGCTTAGCACATTTCTAGCTGACCGATTGTACCTTCCTCCTGTGCAGTATTCTTACAGTTCCATCAGCAGAAGGCCTAGATGTACCCAGTTCCTCCTTTTATTTCCAGGAGCTCTGACATTAAGTGGTCAGAGAAAGAAAATGACAGGAGATAAAGGCTCGGGGGCAGAGGGTTTAAAAGGTGTTTATTGAAACTAGTACTCTGTTCACATGGTTACGTAGCAAAAATAATTCATTAGCAAATTCTATTAGTCTTTTTTGAAGTCCTTAGCCAGGACCAAATGGTTTAGTCCTTAGCCAGGAGATCAAATGGTTTGACCTAAAGTGACAGCAGAAGTTCAACAGTAGAATCTGAATTTTCTTGGCCGTTATCTAGAAGTTACCGTGGATGAGACAATACTTATTGTTCAAGCAGATTTAAGGGAAATGTAGAAAATGCAGTTTTAAAATGTAATTCTAAAATTACTATGTAAAATGGTTCTTCCAGTCCATGTAGACTTAGATGTACGTTACTTCCTCATGCATTATCTGTATGCTTAATGAGAGTTTGCTATTTTTGCCATTAGAAAATTAAACAGGGCATTTCCCATCAATGTTATTTATACCTATTTTATGTTGAGGTACTGTTCTCCTACAGCAGAGTTTTATTTTGGCAGTAACTTACAAACAAACCGAGGTTTATTTTATTTCAAAACATTTTTATATGAATGTAATCTGAATCTCAAATCCACATTTCAAAATAATATCTTCAAATATAATACTTTCATAGGAATGTGTCGATTAACTTGCAGTTGTCCTCACTGTTTAATGTCCTGCAATATTCTATACAAAAACTGACAGAGGTTATTTTATTTAGTTTATGTTAAAACTGTGTAGATACTGCTCTTAAGATAATCTATTTGGAAAAGAATGGTTGAGTGGGAATCGCATTGATCCTGAATTGATCCTCAAATGCTGTTCATGTTTTTGTTTTGAATTACAGTTGGGAAAAGACAGGCTACAAGTACATGACCAAGACATCATCAAAATAACACAACAAATCAGCTGAATATAGTGGCAGGTCTCATATCCTATTTAAAAAAACCCCAGCACCCCTAGTTGTATCAAATGTCTTTGTGTTATAGAAATATTCCTTTTTCATTAAACCAGAGCAAAAAAGGCCCCCATTTAAGTGAATATTTCGGGTCAAAGCTGGCTTTTATAAGCTAGCTTTTGTTTTTCAGAGACTTAATATTTTTATGATATCAATGTGTTTCCATTACAAACTACTGCATTTTGACAACAACTTCCAAGGAGTAAGGGGTGATGAAATAACCTACCAAATAGCTATTCTGTGTTCAATATCCATTAGTTCAGTACATGATTTCAAATGTTCATTAGTCTCATGAAGCAGAGACCTTATCTCAGCAGGTTTTATAATTGAAGATGTCTGTTGGGAGTGAAGGAGAGGAAGATTGCAGAATGTTATTTTAGATGGAGAATCATGCAACGTATCTTAAAGGAGTAAGGGTATACTGAGAAGTTCTGTGGTCCTTTCAACTATCTCTGCATCCCTTTTGAATGTAAGGGAACCTCTGTGTGTAATTCACTGTGATGTTAAGTATACTCTCTTTAAAAAATGATCCACAAAGGGAAGAAGAAATATATTTTTCTCTTTTAGTTGCTTTTTGATTTATGAATTTTGAGTTGTACTTTTTGTTCCTTCCTGGTATACAAAAGGGCTGAAAAAGCTGAAGGTTTTACTACCTAGAGTAGACGGTGCTTAATGCTGGCCTTTTTTGGAAGCCTTGGTGTCAAAAGAAAATGAGATGAAATTAGTGAAATTTTGTTACTGAAATACAATTGAAATCCAAAAGATTTTTAGTCGTAATTTCAAATCATTACTGTTTGGTTTTGTCCAGTAATTTACTCAAATGAGAAGCAGAAGATTCTGTCAAAGGTTCTAGATCTCTACTCTTCCGCAAATGACTTGGGGCATAATTCTGAATACTTTAGTAACTTGTATTGTGGAAAGAGAGAAAATTACTATCTTCAGAAATACGTATGTCTTTTAAAAGTACCCTGTAAAAAAAAAAAAAATTCCCAACACTGTTGCCTTCCATATGTATCAGAATAAAAAAGACAGAAAAAAATGTATTTATTTTATTTTATTTTCATACTAGCAAGTATGAAAACACTATCCCCCAAGTCTTGCCATTCATCACAAATTCTGATCATGTAGAAAGGAATTTTAGGGTCAAATGGCTGTTCTTGATGACACTAGTATAGTCTATTACGTGCCAAAATGTCAACTTAACTTCAGGCAATACCTTTACCTTCAAAGGCAAATGCCTAAATTCTCTGTTGTACTGGGTTACACAGCCTGTTCTGTAAAGTTGGAAACATGAGCACGCTATATAAACTGGCTCATGTACATAACATGAAGTTTCAGATTAATGGAGACTTGGAGCTAAATGTTTTATCACAAATAAGAGAGCAAGAAATGAATAGGAACTCTATCAGGAGTCTATTGAAGCAGTCCTTGCTGCAAGCCGAACCTGCTTGCAGCCGTTACAGAAGTATGTTCATTTGATATAATTGATCAATACAGGCTGAAAATATATTTATCAGACCTGACTGAATTATGAACGGGAAAAAAACAGTCTGGATATACACATCTTCCCTCATAGCCACATAAACCACCCTCGCCCCCCAAAAAACTTCCAAACACTGACTGTTAAAGTAATATTTCTAGGTTCTATACTGGTCCCAAGTAATGCTTTTCTTTTAGATAGTCTAGCAGTGACAGCAGACCTTTAACAGAAACACATCTTTTACTGAAGCATTCCTCATAAAAGGCTGAAAGAGATAACACAGAAAGAAGGTGGGCTGCCAGGAAAATTGATGGTGGGAAGGAATCTCTGCTTTCCTATTTCACCAAGTGCAGGCAAAGTGCCTGGTCGGTTCCTTAAACACTTTCTACTGTTTTAATGCTCAAAAGCGGTCTGTGCAAAGTAAATCAAATTAATTACGTATTTCACTTTCCACAATGAAGCAGTAAGCCCACTCCAACAGAAATCAATGTACGGTGGTGCTATAGTTGCAGTGTTGTGAGAGGGCATTTTAAAGTATGGTTGTATACAATTGCAAGAAGTTATTTTTTTTCTTCCCCTTCACAGGGACACTGAAACCGGTTATTCAGGATTTTGGCTCAAAGCAAATGGCACACATGTAGTTGGCGCTAAAGCAGTTTTAAGGACAGCAGTAGAAGTGGTATTGTGTTATCACACTAGAAAACTGCTGCTTTTTTGAAGGTGGGGAGGGAGGTGAGAGAAAGAATACAGTGTGGATTTTTTTAGTGTATTTTACTGTATAATCTGGATTCTGTGCCGTGGTTTTTTCTTACATAATATTTTTCATTAGATATTTAGATTTAGTGCCACTTTTGTGTGACTGACAGTGCCACCTTGTCACTCTCTCCTGAATAGGACTTGAGCCCCAGCTTGCCCCATGCTATTGTTAATATTAATGACCACATCCCTGCAGTGTGAGTAAAATCAGAATAGCCAGAGTTAATAGGCAGAACGCGTACAAACTGGTCTGAAACAGCTCCAAATAAAGCTGCCTGCCTCTGCTTTGTACGTATGTGCATGTGAGCACTCCCTGTTTATTAAAAGCTGCTACTGCTGGAAGGAAAGAAAGATTGAGTTGGCCAGGAGGAATAATACTGAGATAAATTTACTTATTTCAGTCATTAGTTCCTGCTTGTTTCAAAGTAAGGTCTCACTTTTCTGATGTACTCTCGCACTTTATAGCGGTCTGTAGCTGTTGCCCGAGAAACCTTGAGTTCAGTGACTACTTCCAGGTAAAAGATCAGTGAGGCTGATGGAGAACATGAATCTGTAAATCCTTGCTCTGTCACTCTGCTTCTTTTCAATGCTGCTCATTTTTCTGTGGGTTTTGGTTTCATTGTTCTCCTCAGGCCTTATTTCTTATCTCATAGCCTCTTGCTAAATTTTCCTCCTCCTGATTTCTGGAGCGATTTTCTGAAAATACCTCTCCGCAGACAGAATGTGGGTTTTGCTGATTGTTTCCCTTGGAACAGACTGCAGAGAAAGCTGAATCTACTGTGACTAGGGGCTCCGATTCTCACCTTTCCCCCCCGTCTTAAAGGCTTAGAGTAATGTCTACAGACCTTGGTAGGAACAACGTGCATCATGAGGAATGGAGAGCAAGCCCTGTAGAGGTTTACATTCTTGTAGTGAATGTCAGCTTCAGCACTCAGCAAGCTTGAATTGAACAAAATCCCTGTTGGTTCGGCTTTGTGCCACAAATTGTGTAAAAGCCAAGCTGCAGCAGGCACTGCAGGACAGAAAGGTTATGCTGAATCCCGCCTCTCTTCCTGTTCCTGCTGTCCTACTCAGAACATAGGGAAATTGATTTTCCAGCTCGGCCTCCAAGGAGAGAAACTTCTCTGAACTGATGTCTCTCATGGCAGAACAAAGTCAGTTGGTTAACAGGTATAACCCACTAACAAACCTAGAGCAGACGTAGACCGGATAGCTACGGGGTCACTTAAAGACACAACGTTTCTCTTTTCAGGCTCAAACTTCTGAAGCAGGAATAAGAAGCGGAGCGTGTGTGTAGGCAGATGAGGTGCAGATGGGGCTGTCTGGATGTCGTTCCAGCCAGGTGTTTTGTCTCCTGTCTTCTCTGCCTTCCTCTCCCTGTTGGGTTTGCCCAGCCCGCCCTACCAACCTCAATATGCTGTTTATTTCCAGCAAATATCTCCTGTGTTTTCCTACAAATACCATTTTTTTGCTAGTTGAGTCCTTCAGACCACAGCTAGAAGTTTGACGTGACTGATATATTTCTTCTTTACATTAGAAGCAGCTTACTACGTAATTACTCTACATACTTCCTCATATGGATAGACAAACTGCTAAACTTGGATCTTTTTCAAGCCTGGTAACTCAGACATTTGCAAGTTGTTGTCTAATTTTGAGTGTGTATGAGCAGTTTACAGGTGCTTGGGTGAGGAGTTTCTTCAGTCACTGAAGAAAGACTAACTGACACTAGGAGTTCATCTCTGTAGTGCGTCTCTCCCCTTAGACTAAAGCACAGGCCCAGGGCTACTGACCACGCTAGTAACCACCACCTTGTTAAAAATTCCTATTACCACTATGTTATCAGTTTCTCCCCTGAGTAGCCAACTTTCTCACCTTTGGGTTTCTATTGGTGCAAAAAGTTGGTACAATTTCTCCTGCATTTTCTGAGTGTCGTTTATCGACTACTTACCCCTCATCCTAAGCCAAAATCCATCTCAAATACACCTAGGGAGAAACTTAGCTCTGTAGTGCTACTTAACAGAACTTTGCACTGTCTCAATGCAAGTGTATATCCAGTGGGCGTGATATGACCTTCAGAAAGAAAATACAGCTTTCCTGCAATATGCTAAATTAAATTTTTCTAGTCTCAGTGGACTGACATCAACACAAAATTATCTGTTATTGGATTATATTCAGTTAAAGACTTGAATGTTGAATATGACATTCTACTTTTTCATAGAATATGCAATAGTAGATAAGATAAAGTATTTTGTGTTTGAAACATATCCAAAAAAATGAAAAGATAGTAGGATTTCCTGCCAAAACAATATTATCATTTTTGTTTGCTTGTCCTTTTTTATGGGGGAGAGGGGGAGGAAATAGAAAGCAAATATTGCTCCTCCTCCGCTATATATAAGCTTATCTAAAGATTAAGTCATTTTTTCTTCTTGGAAAAAGGTCTTTTCCAACCAAAACAATTCTATGATTCTGTGAAAATTAACATCTAGAGGAACAATCTTTCATTTTTTTATGGAAAAAAAAGTAACTAAGTACATCCTGTACAAACCTTGGCCCAGCCACAGATCATTAACAGGTTTAACTTGGCAAGTGCCGTGACTTCTGTAGTTATTCACAGTTCCTTTAGCTTTCTTAGCTCTGTCCCACATTTTCCTAATTTATGGAAAACAAGTGATGCATAAACAGAAGACATAGCATATCTCATAGGTCAGTTTCCTGTCTCTGCGCATTGTATGTAAGCACAGCCCAGCAACTTTAGAATTAGAGCCGTGTCTGCTGAACATAACAGCATTTAGACAACGGCTGATCTGTAAGACCAGGAGAGGCTGTTCTTTCTGTTCCCTTGTGTGGCAGAATGGGGAACATCTTTTAACTGATCAGAACTTCTTACAGTGAATGCCATAGCAAATTCAGCTGTGTATAGCAGTTTCACAAGTAGAACACTGTGGCAGTAATCTGCAGAAATAATCTTCAGATAAGACAGTAAAAACATTTCATGCCTAACTACCCTGCTAAATTTACCTGTGCAAGAAGGCAGAGAAATTAAGTATTCTTCAGTGCAAAAGAAGACAGAAGTGGTTTCAGAGCAAGTAACTTTAATTCTCTAAAAATATTAATCAGATGGAAATGTCTATAAAGCTTCTTTTTGTGAGTGTTCACAATTATGCATCCCTGCACAAAACAAGAGGAGCTCATTATGTATTACTTTAGCAAGCTATGTTTTCAGAACTTTTTATCACAGTGGTAATTGTCTATTTTATGATTAATTCATTGACATATGTGGTTTCACAATTTAAAATTAAACACAACAGATAGAAGGCAACAACCTATCTCTGAAACACTGTTGTCAGTGATGTCCTCATCTGTAGATAATTAAATAATCGATCGGGTATGGCTTGTTCCAAACACTGGAAGTAATTCTTTATGTCTGGTCTCCCAAGTTGTTATTAAAAGGTTGCAGTAGCAATGAACGCCATCCGAGGAAGGCTAGAAGCGTTTTTAACAAGGTAGTTAGAGGCAATTTTTTCCCTGATTTAACTATTCTTCAGCTGAAGCGATTCCTATTTTGTTCTTCACTGATGAGAAAAACAACATGTTTTTTTGATTAAATTTGCTAACAGGCAGCGGGAGGATGTGTGGACTGTAATCTCCACCATGGCGGTGTGTTGCCCTTTGTGCCAATTACTGTTGCGTCCTGAACACTAATGGTTTGCTCTGACCTTTTACTTTTAGCAACATATCTCAAGCTTCTAAAATATTTTGGGAGAGGTGAAAGAAACAAAACTGTTCATGCTTTTAGTGGCAGCTAACAGGTTTATATCTTCTTTTAGTCCAGATTTCCATTTCTAGCTGTGCAGTCTAATAGGTAATATTGGCGCTCTGTCTTTACCCTTCCCCAGAGCAGGGCCGCGAGGCCCCGCTCATTCCCTGTCGCAAGTAAGTTGGGCATTCAAGATGGTGAACTCCTGCCTTTCTGGAGGAGATTTGTTACGTGTCACAACTGATTATAATTATAAACAATTTCTAAATCAGGAGCTTGTGGTCCTACTTCCAGTATGTAATGTGCAAGTTACAGTACGTAATGTCACATCGGGCGCTGGCAGCAAGGGCTGCAGAGCGGCCACCCCGAGGGGAGGCCTGGGCTGCCCCATGCCGGACATGGCTGGTTCCAGCTGGCTGCAGCGGGCTCCAGCGGCCCTGCCGCAGGGCACGGCCCAGCCCCTCGGCCGTGGGTAGTCGTGCCTCAGGGAGAACGTTAAAGAAAGGGCAAAACACCCTGTGGCACTGCGGGGTGGGAGAAAAAATGTGAGAAACAGCCATGTGACACTAAGGTCAGAGGAAAGGGAGGGGAGGAGGTGCTCCAGGTGCCGGAGCAGGGATTCCCCTGTGCCCCAGGAGGAGCCCATGCTGCTTCGGGTTCTCCTGGCGGGAGCTGTGGCCTGTGGAGGAGCCGTGCTGGGGCGGGTTTGTGCTGCAGGACAGCAGCCTGGGAGAAGGTCTGCTCTGGAGCAGGGGACTGTTTTGGACGGACTGCAGCCCCCCATTCCCCATCTCTCTGCACTCCTTGGGGGATGGAGGTAGAGTTGGGAATGAGGAGTGAAGCTGAGCCCAGGAAAATAGGGAGGTAGGGGAAAGGAGCTTTGTGTTTTGTCTTTGCTTCTCACTGTCCAACACTACTTTAATTGTCAAGACATCACATTTCCCACAGGTCAAGTCTGTTTTGCCTGTGACGGTATTTGGTAAGTGATCTCCCTGCCCTTATCTTGACCCACAAGCTTTCTTGTCTTATCTTCTCCTCCGTCCAGTTGAGGAGGGAGAGTGAGGGAGCGGCCAACGCCAACCCACCACAGATGTGCGGGTTCAAAATTGTTTGTATAAGGCTAGCCATCCTTTCCTTTAACCTGAGATAGCTTAGTATTTTATGACCTTTCTGACGTTTAGCAATACTTCACTTAAAGCTTTCCCACTGCAAATGTCTAAACTTCAAGGCTATCCTTGTTAATTGTACTCAATCCTGGGTGCTTGGTGCCTGAAATTAACTGATATCCACAAAAATCTGGCTGAACGGTGGATGAGGAAAGACATTCTAGGAGTTTAGAGTGACAGACAGACATTTTCCGGAAATAAAGCACAGGCATGTATAACCATACCACTAGTTAGTTAAGAAGAGCTTAAAAATTATGCAAGAGAGAGAGGAAATAATGGATAAGAATCAAGAAACGAACATATGGCTGGAAAGTGAGAAACTTAAAACTGTGAGGAGCCCATGTGAAAAGTTTCCAAATATCCCTGAATCTCACCATTGCTGTCATACTTGACGTGTGAGTTTCTAGAACTTCACTGACAGAATACATGCTGCAGAGAGTTGGAAAGTGCTTGTGCCCTGGTTCTTCAGTTTTGTACTTTTTTGAGTATGACAGACCATGTCCACGTAAGTCAGTGAGCTAAAGATGTTCCAGCACATCTCCTATAGAGGAAATAGAGAAATAACATCAACACCTGATTCCAACTAAATTGTCATAAATGATTACTTAGGGGGTGAGAAGAAACAAGATCACGCCATTTATTGGAAAGACAACAGTATAAAGAAAGCACTGAAGGATCATTAGGTCGTGTCATACTGTGAAGGAAAACTAGCAACTGAGTTGTCTTCATATGTTCAGCATTTGACAGGTAATCGTTTTGTAATCTGTGGTTTTTAAGACAGCAGGAAAATCATTGTATCTTTATTCCTTTTCTGTTTTATTTGTATGGATCTCTGATAAGGAAACCCCTTTAAATCATAGTCATTCCGGAAGCACTTAAGTCCAGTGGTCACGCTGATATTGTATACTCAGCTATACGGAGATTGATGTAAACCTCTAATGCAGTGTTTTCCTGAATTCAGAACAGTCTCAACCCAAAATGCGGAGTGAGGCTATCTGGCAGCAATGTGGTTTTCTGATCCAAATCCTGGATTGGAGACTGTAATCTGAGTTTTCTGGAATTACTTAAAAAATCTTAGTCTATTTCCATCATAACTTTAACTCTTTCCTTGTTCAATCCAGATGGTATTAAAATAATTTTGTGCTTTGTTATATAAACGTAACAATTGCATGGCATATAATTTATAAATATTGTCTTATATGTACAGTTTTGCATTTGTATCAGAATGGTATCTAAATATAAACATGAATTGTTTATTCCTATTTTTACAGTTGGCATCCAGCATTTGTAGAATGAATGTTGCTCATCATTGCTCACTGAATGTGTGACAGAGCTGGAGGGAGGAAGAACCGAGAGCTGATTAGGAATCAGAACCCTGGGCTTGTTCCTAGGCCTGTTCATATGTAAGTCCAAATCTGCTGTATTTCATATGGTTTCTTTTGCTTGCAGCAGAGTGGGATTCTTGTTTAAAATAATTTCTCGTTCTGGATGTTGGGGTGGTGTACAGATGTGCGGGAGAATAGCACTTGAATATAAAAATAATTTTTGCAAATTGGAGTAGTAATTTTAAAATTAGTATTAATTTTGATAATAGCATGTGCAAGATGTGGATGGGAGTACTGCAGCGCGAACAAGGATGGGACAATAAATTGATTAGTAACAGTTCTTCAGGAAAGGATTTTGGTGTTACAGTGGTTTGTAAATGGAATGTGACTCTACAGTTTGAAATTATTGCAAGGACAGGAGCCATGCTGGGTTGTATTTGAAAATGACTATAGCTTAGACGATGCGTGAAATAATGCCTCTGCTTTGCACAGCATTAGTAGGCCACAGTTATGTCTAGCTTAGTGTATTTGAAGTGAAATACGAACCATCTGAATAGAGCTAAAGAGCAAGCAACAAAAGGTTAGAAATCCAGACAAGACATCTTAGACCTTAATTACTTGGGATTATTTAGCAGCAGGACATAATTTGTTCTCAATATGTATGAGTGACAGAACAAGAATTGTTAAGCTTAAATTGCAGCAAAACAGATGCAGGTAAATATTAACAACTTTCTAATAGGAAGACAGCAAAGTAGATTTTTGAATCTTAATTCTCAGAGGTTTTAAAGTCAGCATAGATAAATACCAGCTAAGAAGTACTTGGATATGATTCATATTTGCCTTGAAATGGGGCTGAAGTCATAAATGATTTCTCAAGACCAGTTTCAGATGTATTTTCTGTGACTGTAGAATTCAGTGGGAGCTCCACTGAAATGTAGCAGCTAAGTCAGTAACACTTGAAAAGATCCACCAAGTTCCGTTCTTTTCAGTACCTTTGTCACCATATATATGAAACTCCCCAGTCACCATTTCTTTACTTCCAGTTTACTGGATGACAAGGAAATAATTAACCTTTATAGCCAATAATACTTCACAGTGACACAAAACTGCAACGACGTTGTGTCTTCAATTGCTAAAATGACTAGACAGCTTGCTTTTTTTCTTAAACAAAAGCAAACAGATTTAAAAGATGGCAAACAAGTGTGAAATAATTCTGTCTCATTAAAAAAAGGATTCAAAGGTAACAATAGTGGTATCAAAACAAAAATTACATTTCACATCCAACTTCTTGCTCTTGAGAGCATGCTTAGTACAGAGGTAACTTAAACTAATTGAAAATAATGAAGTATTTGCATAATTGTGTTCTGGAGATTGGTGTTGTTCAGTCTGTTGAAGTCTTCTGGAACACATGGATGGAATGCTTTGTGAACCTGCTATTCCCCATTTTACCAATTTGAACTGCAGTAAATCTCATTATTACTACTAGTAAGTACTAGGAATATTGTCTGATATACTTTCAGATTAATTATGCTTGTGGCAATCTTTTCCTTATAAGAGGAGGTAATGAATTCAAACAATAGCAATTCTTTCTGAATTCACTTCATATGTCACTATGATGGAATGCAATTTTGGGAATAATGCAAATGGAAGTTTCAGTAGCTGGAAGGTATTTTTTTTTAATGAGGTATGCTCTAACATATACTGCAGTTTCTACCACTGTCATGGTAAAGTAATACAGAGACAATGAATATGATTAAATTTTATATTGGTGTAATTCATTGGAAGCTAAAGCTAAATTTACGTAGTTGCTGTATTTTATTTATGCAGATGACTCAAAAATAGATTATTTCTGCCAACTTGTGCCTTATTAAGATTCAGTATCTAGTTTTACTTTTGTTATAGGTATGTTTATGGTAAATAGGGAGAGCTTGATGTTGTATTTCAGGAAGGAGAAAGCACAATTCAATGACATGTGATCCAAGGCAACACCTATCTGTCTGCCAGGAGGCTGAAAAAGGAGGAACTAGTAGCCCTACCAGCAGCTGTAATTTTCAGAAGCATCTTGCTTCTATGCTGGAATTTTTCCTCTTATGCCCTACTGCGGTAGACCAGCACCGCTTTCCTTTCTACATGTAGTGTAATCTTGTTTGTCCTGCTGACTGGGGGATTTATGTGACCATATTCTTCAAAAACGGCAAGAAAGAGGACCGAAGAAACTACAAGCCAGTCAGGCTCACCTCCATCCCTGGAAAGGTGATGGAACAGCTCATTCTGGAAGTCATTTCTAAGCACATGGAGGAGGAGAAGACTATCCGGAGTAGTCAACATGGATTCACCAAGGGAAAATCCTGCTTGACCAATCTGATAGCCTTCTATGATGGCATGACTGGCTGGGTGGACGAGGGGAGAGCAGTGGATGTTGTCTGCCTTGACTTCGGCAAGGCTTTTGACACTGTCTCCCACAACATCCTCATAGGTGAACTTAGGAGGCGGGGGTTAGATGAGTGGACAGTGAGCTGGACTGAGAACTGGCTGAATGGCAGAGCTCAGACGGTCGTGATCAGTGGTGCAGAGTCTGGTTGGAGGCCTGGTGTTCCCCAGGGGTCGGTGCTGGGTCCAGCCCTGTTCAACATATTCATCAATGACCTGGATGAAGGGACAGAGCATGCCCTCAGCAAGTTTGCTGACGATACAAAGCTGGGGGGAGCGGCTGACTCACTGGAAGGCTGTGCTGCCACTCAGCAGTGGAAAGGAACGTGATGAAGTTCAATAAAGGCAAATGTAGGGTCCTGCACCTGGGGAGGAATAACGCTGTGCACCAGTCTCCTTCTCTGGAGATATTCAAAACCTGCCTAGACATGTTCCTTTGCAACCTGCTCTAGGTGCACCTGCTTTAGCAGGGGGGTTGGGCTTGATGACCTCCAGAGGGCCCTTCCAACCCCTACCAATCTGTGTGATTCAGTGATTCTGTGATACAAACAGAACCAAGTTAGCTTCGTTGTGGATGTGTATTTCACTGGTTTTCAGTTGGTAAATCATACCCAGAGATGGTGTGAGTTGTGGTATTCTAAGCAGGACTCATTTGAGATGGGCAAGAGTTCTGTGTCGTGGCTGGGTCTGTACTGGGAGGTTGAGGTGTCAGTGGCGTGTAAGGAGACTACTGCGCATAAATAATATGATTGGCAGTTGGGAGGTGGTGGTACTAAGTTCAGGGGCTCAGATAGATACTCAATCTGAGAATGGGGAGTGGAAGGAAGCAATGAGTTGAGTAGTGCAGAGTTTGTAGTGCAGTCCTGCAGTCCACCTCAAGGGAGGTGGGAAGAAGAAGAGGAAAAGATGCAAAGACAGTAAGAGACAGGTTAAAAAAAGAAAGAAAATTTATCTACAGTAAACGTCTATAAGAAGAGAAGTTTTCTGTGGCCCCTACAGAGCTATGTTCTGCAATTTAATAGATGCTTTGTTCTTACAGACTTTGTTTTTCACACAGCTTCAGCTTTACAGGTAAAGCAAGGAAATCAGAAAGACAAACATACTTTTTCTCAGAATGGTCAGTCCAATGGAAAATATCAAGCCAAGAAGCTATTAAAATCTAGATATTCCATATTAAGTTTCCTGTAAACATCTTGAATATATAGAATAAGAGCTGTAGAAAAATAGTAGCCATTTAAAATTGTTCCTTACCTGACCTTTTCTAAGTGTATTAAAACAAGCAGGAAAGGCGAAGAAATACTGTTGGACAAATGTAGGTCAAATACTTAACCGGTATGAATTTCTGATCACTTTTCCTCTCTGTCATCCTGGGATTATGTTTTCAATGTGTCCCTTTGGAGGATTCTTTAGTGCCTGCTGCAAGTTACTCTGGTTAAAGTTCTCTGATCTCCTGACACACCTGAAAAAAAAATGGGGAGGAGAGGGTACAGAAGGCGACGTATAGCCAGCGTTCATACCATGATCATAAAGGCTGCCTTTTTAAGGCTTTTTTTTTCGCAACATAGTGCTGTGTGATAACAGAAGTTATCGCTAACTGCCTGTTCTGTATTTTAGAAGTGTTTTGACTTGAGTGTTTAAACTTGGGCCTTCACCTATTACCATTAGTTTCTAATTTGTATTTTATTTTGAGATTTTTATTGATATTGTATATCGATATTGTAACAACCTAGGCTCAGGTTATTAAGTAGATAAATCTGTTGAAAATTTGAGTTATTTCTCCTGTATCTGAATTTTACTGTTGTTCAGATAGGACTGTGTTGTGACTATGGGACTTGTGAAAGTATGAATGTTCTGTAAGTAGGCACAGTGCAAAAATTTTGTTTTCTGGCAGTAAGCTTTATGAAAGAAAAACCGTCTTGCATTTAAGGAGGAAGAGGCTTCTGAGCTGTAGAAAAACTGGAGAGTTTTCCAGTTGTATGTCTTGGTTTCATAGGGACTACAACCAAGATGCAGGATATGCGTTTTAAGCATCCAGCCAAATAGTGGATTTGTGCTCATTTCCTCTTCTGAAACCTGCCCAAAACCCCTGGAAAAGGATAACTATGTGAAGAATGATGACTGTATCATATATTTGAAATATATGCTATATATTTAAATTTCTTATTAACAGAGACTGCAGAACCATTTACAGCTGGAATATTTTTTAATCTTAGCACTATGTTTATCAGAGGCCCTGACGTCCAGTCCTCTGTGAACACCTCTCTTGATTTCTCATCTGCGTAGCTGAGCTGGAGTGTAATCCTTTAGGAACAATCCTCTCGATTTTTTGGTTCGAGGCCCTGGTATATGACTCCTTTTGTCTGATTCAAGTTCCTCTGAAGTCGTTTGAAAGAGAAGGCAGGATAAAGCCAATGTCTTCGTGACTAATCTATTCTGTCCCCATCAGTTCTGGTTCAAGAGCCCCCTTGGCTACTAGTGCATCTGCCTAGAAGTTGCCTCTTGTACCCTCTCTTCTTCGGCAAGCATCTGCCGAAACCTCTTCGCCTGGATGCTGCGCTCACTTTGGGAATAGGGTATGCTTACTCCTTTCTAATAAAAGACTTCCTTGCTAATAATGGGAAGGAATCTGTCAGAGCTGATAGTGTTGCGTCTCATCCCATCTAATTAAACAGTGTTCTGTGTCAGATCTTCAGTGGATGTTAAGTGGATTCTCCAACTTGTATTATTGGTGTTTCTCTGACAGCTCAGGCAACTTCAGTAACATCTGGTTTTCATCTCTAAGGTATTTTGCATCTTCACCAAAAAATATGAGATTGTTAACCAAGTTTTCTTACTGAGACTATAACTTGTTTATCAACATTTTAAAATATCTTTTCTGCATCTGGGCTGAGTATGATTAGAGTTAATAAATGATTTCATAATTTACTTCTCTAGAACCTGATTTAATCTAACTGCTTTATTAACAAATCTTATACAAAAGCATCCTAAAAGCGAAAGATGGTATTCTTTTATTGAAGCTGAGTGAGTTGAATGGTATTTTCTGAGGTGAATCTTTAAATCCCTGAATTTCATAAAAATACCTATAAGCTGACATAGCAAATTGAACAGATGGAACTTAGGTGTACAGTTTGAACTGCTCACTGCTTTATTTAGCAGAGTTTACAAGCTTGTAGGGCTGTCCAGAGAGGTCAGAAACTTTTTACAAATTTTATATTTATAAAACTAGCTGCAAATTTTAATAGGCAAGACATTTTATAAAACTAGAAGTATGCTAAAATAGAGATGATCTAAATATAGCATCTTTCTGTATATAATATGGATAGCAGGAACTTGGCATGAATAACTATTAGCTATTATAAAGTAGCTGTTGTGCTGCTGTAACACCATCAGGTTCCTTGCTTTGGTAGAAGAAAGTGAGCACTACAAGTTGGGGAAGAACATTCTTTAGTGTAGGTTTGGATCTTTTCTGAATTTGGACCAGAAAAAAGTTTTGCTTCATAATAGGCTGTAAAGCTTCTAGGGGCCCATAATTTTGAACATTTATTCAGAACACATTTTCAATTCAGTGCCGTTATCAACTGCAAATCTGACCAGAAGAGGTATGAAATGATTGATGCTGCAAGAAGATGTGAGGATTTTCTTTAAAGATGTGTTGTTACACGTGTTGTTATGTGCTCTGACACCGAGTGATGAGTTAAAAGCACTCTTGGGCATGAAGAAGCAAGGCAAAGTGAAGAGGAAACCTTTGCATTTGGATAATGTAGCAATGACTTTTCTGACTGAAAAAAAGTACTGAAAAGACTAAGCATAAGTTTAAATATTATCAAACTTTCTTCTAAAACCACAGATGGCTTTGTTTCTTTTAGCTCTCAAGTTTTAAGAGATCTTACTTAGGTTTGGATCCAAGGTGACTGTTAAAAATGACTAGCAAATAGAAAGCACGTTTTAAATCTTGTGTTCTGTGGCGCGCTATATCTTCCTCACTGTGTTTCTAATATCAAGCTCTGTATCTAGATGATCTCTAGAGGTCCCTTCCAACCCCTACCATTCTGTGATTCTATGATCAGTGAAATCTGGCACCATTTGGAAGCCAGTCCTGCTTCCACTGGAGCTAAAGACAAATTTATTCCTTAATGGAAATGAAACTTGGTCTTTTCATAGAGTATTTAATTTTCATATTAAATTTGTAGCTTCTTCTGTTCATTCTTCATTAGCTATCAGTTTCAGCCTGGGCTAAGAAATTGCATGAGCTAAAGGAACCATATGTTTGAGATTATATTTTAGGAAAACTTTCCTGATTTGCCAAAATTCCTTTGAACTAGGTTTCTGGCATGTTCCTCTGTAAATATTTGAAATGAGCTATTTGTGTGCCAAAGAACTGAAGGATTTCAGTTTACTGTGGAATATGTGAAACGTCTTTTAAATAATTTATGATAAAGCAGCATAATTAGAGGTTTATTAAGCTTTAATTTGATGCTAAAATTAAACAACAGGAATGGTGCAGTAAAATGCTTTAAATTCCATGTATAGCAGAGGGTATACCAGCTAGCCTGTGTACCCTTACCTTACAATTGGATTGGCTCAAGTACTGGGGTCTTCACCCCTCTAAGAAATACTGCTTTTCCAAGAAGCAAAACACGTGCAGTTGGGTGTACGGAACTGATGTGGTCAGGAAAAACGGGATGTAAATTACAGATGCAGTCAAATCTTTAGGAAACCTCTGTGTCGGTCTAGGATGTGGTGTGGGGACTATGCCTATCACCTGAGGGGTGTCACACAGAAACAGTGCAAGATTTTAACTTGCAGCATGCTTCATAACCAGGACAGTGACTTAAATATAAAGATTTATACTACAAAAATGTGCATGTATTGTCAGAAATGTCTCCACCAATTTGAGATGTCTTCGGTTATGACAGCAATCCAGGCAGCAGGTCTTCAGCTTCATGAAAGAGCCACAAACTTTCATTGGGAAGTACTTAAGGTGTTTCCTGTTGTCTTGCCATCCTCCACATTTCCTCAAATGTTTGTTTCTTTAACTACAGATCAGCAGATCATGTTCTTCCTCGAAAATGAATGCTGTTCCCAGAGGCAACTAGGAAAGCTGGGATATCAATAGTTAGCTAAATGTTTTGAGAGATTGAAAGCTAGGAAGCATTTGGACCATAATTCATTTGCATGGGACTTACTCATAACTGTAATTTTGAGGATATGTTTTTGAGGATGGTGCTTTCCTGCAGTCACATAGTTACAAGCAATCAGACAAAATAAAAAATGTTATTCCGAATTCATGCCAAACCAGCTTTAACAAGTAAGAACTGACATTTTTTCACAGAACAAAATAACATGCTAAATATTATAATAGTCTTATTCTCTCAATCTTTGAATTGGATGGTTGGCGTACTTTCGAAGGCCAAATTTGCCATAATCATTTGTATGGCTTGCCTACACACAGGGTATCCATATTGTGACCTATTTCTTAGTGCGTTTCTGTACAGGCTTCAAGATCTCTCTAGTCCAGTGATTCTTTTACGGGTTGTTTTGCTTAGACAGCTGTAGGCTGAATTCAGATTATAAGGGAGGACACGAAACTGTGCAAGTGTATGTTTTTGAAATATCTAGGAATAAACACATTGTCTAGTAAAGCAAATGAGCATGTTTTTCACACTCACTGTTTCAGGAAAGGATATGGTTGTCGAGAAATGAATTACAAATTTATTTGCTGTAACAGAACATGAAAAAGAAAAAGCCTCATAAAAATGTAGCCAGCGGTAAGCGATACCTGATTTCAAAACCAATCTACAGCCATGCCTACCAGTTGGTTTTGTGAAAACTAAGAACAAATGGTTCAAACTCAGGTAGCTCAGGCAGTCGGAACAATCCTCTGAATTTTTAAGTGCATATATAATCTTCACTAAATTCCCATAGCCTTTGAGATTTTCCCATTAGTTGAAAAAAGCCGCTGTTCCACATTACAGCTTCTAAGAAAATGGTATGCTGCCAGGACTTCACACAGGAAAAAAACCTAGTCCTGGAATTGAAACAGAGCTTTTTTTAAACAAGCCTAAGAATCTGAACAAACTGTGCTCATTCGCTGTGTGAAGATCCACCCTTGTGACCTAAGCAGGCTCTGCTAGCCATATGCTGACAGATATTATGCAAGTGCTGTATGTGTTCTCATTTGATGACTTGAATGCCTTCAGCTGTGTATAAGATTTATCTGAAGCTCAAAATAGAGAACAAATTTTTCTTCTGCTGGCAGAAGTGCTACACTTGCTTTTGGAACAACATTAATCCTGAGCAGAGACTACCCAACTGAGAACATTTATGAAACTATCTTTCAAAGACATGCCTTTAGTTATGAGAGGTTGAAGACTGAGACCTGCTGAATCTCTGGTATGCAAAACCTTGAGATGAGAGCAGGTGGGATGACATCCAAGAGTTTGAATGTTAAAAGAGAAAGAACTAAATGTTGATAGAGTCAAGACACCTAGATGGAATTGAAAGAAGCGTAGCTGTCAAAATGACGTAAGTCTGGTTGTTTCATTCACTGTGTGTGCTTTCCTCCTATTAAGCACTTAGAATTCTGCATTTCAAAGTTAGAATATGAATCATGTTGAACTACTGTCCTACAGTTTTTCTAAATGCTGTGGATGTTACACACAATAAGCAGAAGGGACAGGAGGTGCTCAGTTCAAGAGAGCGTAAGACATATACCTTGTGCTCAGTATTGCAGGTGGGATCCTCACGAAAGGCCAGATGAGGTGCTTTTGGGCAGGAAAACTTAACTTGAGCTCTGAGGTGTACAATGAATTTATAAACGGTATCCAGATTAAGCAGCTTAAAATTAGCTTGCACATCTCATTGTAGTTCTGTAGCTCATCTTGTATGCAGTATAGGCATATTCATAGTAGCTGTCTGAGGGCATTCATTAAGAAATGCAGATTTTTTCCAGTATTCAAAGTATTCTGTTTGTTTACAGTTTTCCAGCTCCTGTATTTCCAACTCTCAAAGTTAGCTTTATACCTTTAGGTCCTGAGACATTTTTTCTCCATCTTGATTCTGGGAATCAGTCATTTTAAATTATCGTTTGACTGGAAAGGCAAGAAGGAAAACACAATTTGAGCTTTCCTTAGCAGATGATTCAAGCGTAGAACACACTTCAACGCAACATCTAAGAAAAAATACAATTGGATTTGAAGAACATTGGCACTCTTCCAGAAGTTTTGGGTGCACAAGGTACAACTGAAACTGGAAGAGAGTCTTAATATTCAGAGACAGGGAGGTGCTCAGAGGCTTGTGAGGATAACCTCCCTGTATACAATACGAAAGTTGTTAGCAATGTTGAGATTTCTTAGTCTAACTCAGTGGAATCAAATTTTACACAGACTTATTTGCCAAAACATTTTATATTATTTGTCTGTTTAGACAAAGTCACCTATCTTTCTAGGTGGTGTTCCCTTCTAATCTTGCCTGCAAAGAAAATGAATCATCTGTCAGCTAAGGTATGAATTTGGAGTCCTAGAACTGTGTACTGTTATTCTTCATGCAGACACTGTTAAGAATGCCAGTTACAGTTTAGCTTTAGTTATCCAGCATATGAAAAGTCTCAACTAAACTGGAGAGAACTGCTTTTATTGCAGGAAGTTATACCTATGTAAATGATAAAGCTTCCTATTTAGAAACAAGCCTGTTTAAAAAAGTAGTTTGATAGTTTGATGAAGTTTGCAAAGCTTATACATTACTAATAATCATGGAAGTATTAACAACATTCTGCACTTTATGTGCAAACTGAGAGACTTTTAAAAGCGTTGTGGCAACTTCAAATTTCACTGGAGTAGTTATAGAAAAATCCAGATAGTAACTGATCTTAATACTACCTGGCTATGCAAGAACTCTATCTCCTATAATTTAAATATGTTTGAAATTGAGAATGTTGGTACTTATTGTAAAGGCAGTTTTCAGTTCTGCTTTTGTACTTTTTACAAGTTTTTGGTTATTCTCAGTCTGCTTTGAACTTACAGTTGACAAAAAAGATGGAGCAAAGCTCAACTAAGGAGCAGAATGTGATTTTGTGTCTTTGTACACTTGGGGCAAGTCAAAGGAAGCGGAGCAGATGCAGCTTACTTGGAAGTGGAAAGAGTAAGTTTATTAGGAAAGTTTGTTCCCTCCAACTCTGATTGTGTAACCCTGAGGCAATTCAGCTGTCTGCTGGGCTTGGCATACACATCATCCAACCTTCCATAGTATAATGTTCATTAAGAAGTGAAATGTTTTATGATTATTTTTTTAAAAAATAAATTGCAGTAGGCAGCTAATGGCAGCCATGAACTCTCTTGAGTAGTCACGAGATAGATAGTTCTCCACAGTGTAACAGTGTGTATCTGAAATACATCGCTCCTCATGCTTTCCATTGGCATATTGACTCCTACATGTTTGTTTAAGAATAGCATATATTAGAATAGCTTCACAGAAATTGTGACTAGCACTATTTATTAGTCAGTAACCTCAGAAAAAGGAGGATAAAAGTATGCAAAGTTGACACTTTCTTACAGTGTACTGTCAACGTTGGAAATAGTCATCTGCTGCTAAAGTCCTACAGTGTTAGAGAAAAACAGTTTAAAAGATAGAAGTATGCAGTTACGAGTTATAAAAAACCCTAATCTGAAATGAAAAAAAAATCCTGTTCTGATCTCTGTTTACCACAGTGATGCAGAACAGCACCAATGAATCATGAATTGTAACCTGCCAGTGTTATCGCTACCACTGAAGTCATCAGACTTGCTAGGAACTGGAAATCTCCAAAGTCAGGTAGGACACAACAAATAAACACCATGTCTCCACTGCTGCCTCTCCTTCATAACAAATAAACTTCATAAGCACCAGAACTAGGAAGCCGTTTGCCTGTGTATGTATGCTTTCTATCTGTTTTCATGCTTTGTCTCAAGTTTTTTCTTTGGTTGGGGCACAAGTTCTCTTTCCTGGACATCCTCTACATTTTAAGAAAGCATGTGTATACGCTGAAGCCTTTCTCTCAGTGGGCTATGTAATGTGAGTACATAAAGATCTCTCTCCTCTTCCCATCTGTTTAGTGTTACAAATCTTGCGGGAACACAGTATCTCTGAGGCCATATCCCTCTGTCAGATTTTGTTAAAATTGAGGAATGTGTTCCAAAGCTATTGGAGGAGATAAACAGCGTGAAGTTATAATCCTCATTTCCTTGAGATCAAGGGGAAAAATATCAATGGTCCATATCTCTGTGAGAGAAAAACAATTTAACATAATCACAAAATTTCACTGCTAGGTTTGTAGTATCTGTGAATTACGCTATGGCTGGTTTTGTGTTACCGGATTTTTGTTTCAATGGAACAGTGTAATGTTTGCTACTTGGGCTTCATGAGCTACGGTTTTGAGACACTGTGATTAATGTGCTATACAGCTCTCGTCACCTTGCTGGAATTAGGGGAGAAAAAAGGAAACTTTACAAACCAAACATTGATTCATACTGAAGACTAGTCTTGATTCTCTAGACTCTGACGAAATCAATGGAGGTGAAATTGGAGACGCCACCATTAGCAGGAAAAAACCTGCTTATTTAGATTTTATTCTCCAGGTAAAATATTAGATCTGACAATGCAGTCAGTGAGGAGAATCACTCGTTCAGAACAGATGCAAAAAATGGTCTCTCTATCGGTTGTTTTTGTCTCTCTGTTTAGTAGTTATAGATTCTGCTTTCAAATGTAAAGTTTTTAAAATCTTGCCTCTTAAGAAACTTTCACACCATGAGAATGGGTCAGCTATTGGGGAGAATGAATAAATGAAGATAGCTTAAGAAATGCCATCAACAGTCCATTGAACACAATTTCCAACTTTCACAGTTTTGGTTTAACTTGTAGCTTGGTGGTGCTATGTCTCGGTTTTACCAGTTTTGTGACTATATCTGTTCTCCATCAAGTAACTGTGTTTTCTTTCTTATTATCTCCCTGCAATTCAGCATTTGTGTTACTTTCCTTTTCTGTCCTTGTTCAAGCTACCAGGAGGTCCTTCACGAAACTAAATTAGGCAATTGATAAAGTCATGTATCAGATTATGTTACTCATTAAAGTGCACACAGTGCAGGTTTCCTTTTGACCACGAACTCGAAGTGATAATGCGTAGCTGCTTTGCCTATGTTAATGGAATATCTAAATTCACTTTACATTGGTGGAAATGATCCATTGCTCTGTTACAGCGGTGGAAATGTTTTGCCAGATACAATTTTCCGATTCTTACTAAGGAAGCAACAATTGCCTTTTAACAATGCAAATGAAGAGCATCAGCATAATGATGGTTCTCTCAATATTTGACAAATCACATATGTTTGACTTTTTACAATTATGTTAAAAGCATTAGTAGAGCTTAATAACACTAAACAACAGTACTTTTTATATTTCTATCAAAAATACCCCCACCCAAGTATTTTATAGACTTTTGTCCAGATCCTAAATTTCCTAAGGGTAATCATTTAAAACAAACGTGTAAAATTGTATGTGTACAATTCTTTTTGCCTTTCATTGCGTGAGTTGTATGAAAGATGGCTAAATAATCTTGGCATTTGTTTCTGAAACTTGAATTTTGTGAGCTGCTATGGCTGAGTATAAGTCATCATATATATAAAGGATCGGGTTTAGAAAAGACTTCACTGTAAGGTGTTTTTCCTTTAAAGAAACTCTGGAGGCATATGATGCATTTTAAATTGATTGCTATTTGTTCACAAGATCTCTGGACAGATGACCAGTGCATTTTGGTTTATCATGTTTCATATACATGAGGGACAAATACTTTCCAATAGCTAAGCTCTACTCGGTGTAATTAAAGAATGAATACTTGAAGAATAGTGAAGAACAAAACTCCAAAACCACCCTTTAAAGCCGAAGCTGACTATGGATTTAAGGAAATAGTGGTGCATCAGCCATGATACAAATGTACTGGTATTTTACTTAAAAATAAAACTGCGCTAGTCCTTTTCTTGGGATTTATCTGTGGTTTGTGCTTTCTTACATTAGCTGCTTGTATTTGCATAGTAGTATTAGCAGCTTAAAATGCTTTAGTATAACAACCCCTTTTCTCCTTTAAAGGACTGCAGTGTTTCTCTTCGCCATTTTATTTCAGGAGGGTAAAGAAAGGTAAGTAAATGTTTGCCTTTTCGAAATGGCTAATGGTAGTTATTATTCCAGCTCTTCTTTTTATTTTGTGATTTCCAGAACAGAATTCCCAACTTTTAGGAGGTCTTGCTCAAAAAGCTTTCAGTCTTTGCTACAAAAGAAATTAAAAAATTTCTAAGAGGTCACATGTTTTGAGTTAACTTCACTTTTTTGGTGCTTGGCTATTCTTCAGAACACACTCTCAAACGCTTTCTTAATTGTTTTCAGTTCTCTGCCCTTAGTGAAACCTCATAATGAACTTGAGAGGTTGTCACATTTTTTAACCCAATAACAAGTGGCCTTTTCCCCAGTACTGTTAAATTGTATTGGCTCCAGTGAGTTCACCTCGTTAGAGTATTTGCATATTCTCCAGTAAGGATAATTTTCCTCTGCATGTTTTATATCTCTTTTATTTATCATCTGCAGTCTGTGACTTTTCTAATCGCTAATTAAAGTTAACACAAGTTTGGTAACGTGTAGACTTTTAAACCACTGCTAAAGCTGCAACAGCATTCAGTTGCTGCAGTCAGCGGTTTATCTTAGCGGGTGGTGCCAATTTCTCTTTTGTTGTACTTGCAAACGATTTGAAATCAATGGCATGCATTTCTGGAACCTTTTGGTGGGTAACACTAGTTGTCTAGTCTGTAATGGTTGCTCCACGTGCTGCTTTTGTTTGACTCTGCCTTGAAACTACACAGACCATTCTACCTTAGATGTTTGGGGGCTTTTTGAGGCATTTTAGATCCTATCTTCCAGTGTCTGACGATCGTTTTTTAAAAAGCACAATGTCATTACTTTTGTTCATTACGTTTTCATCATACTTAACAGAGTACCCAAAAATCCAACCTAAAACGTCTTGTCTTCTGCTCTTTGATAGAGCGGTCTAAGCTCTTTGCACTAAGACTGTAAGACTGACTGTTTAATCTCAGATTAGTCACAAAATTCTCTTGAATTTTGACTTTGCTTTATGTTTTATTGGAAAGCATCTTTCTCACGTCTCACGTTTTTGTCAAGGCCAGTAGTCCTCAGATTTCTTGAGTGCAGCCTTAGTTAATTCATGCAGTGGAAAATAGCTAAGAAAGCACTTCAACATAACAGCTGCTTCTGCATCAGTTGTTGTCAGAAACTGGGTACCAAGAAAAAGGTTACTTCTGTCTGCAGCTATACGGAGAAGCCATAATGAAATCTCCTGCAGTTTTTTTCCGTGTACATGCTAGGTTTTATCTCTGCTGAGACCTTTGACTTGCCCTTTCTTCACCTCAGAATTTTCTTACTTTTTTTAAATAAAAACCCAAATGAGTGGAGACACACTCTATTTAAAGTGCAAATTTGACTTTGTTACAGAAAGTTTCACAGCTTTATTCATTCTGCATGAAAACCAGTTAAAGACAAAAGAGGTAAAAATGGATGTAAGAGTGTGTGTGCGTGTGAGTGAGTGAATGTGAGTTTGTGGTGGAGGGTGGAAAGGAAAAAGAGTTATAAATGAAAGAGTTGTTTCTAGTTTCAATGCTCATTTTAGAGAAGTAGGGTTAACAAAGCTTCGTGTGATCTAGTGTTCCTAAATAGCTTTTCATAGTATTGAAAAGTCCTGGATGTTGATGGATTGATCAGAATGCTGTTTCACAAAGTGCTCAGGAAAGGGTCCCTAGAGTGTGTTTAACTGCGAAAGCTGACAAATTCTTTCTGGTGCGTTTGCTGCTAAGACACAAGACTTTTGCTGCTTGCTTTAAATGGAAAAACAAACAAATGGACAGGTTCTCCGTTGTACGTGGTTGGCATTTAGGGAAGGATGTAGCTTTAGAATTGTAGTGATGGCTGTGATTTTGTCCCAGACAGGAAGATGGAGTGTGTTTAACTCGCTGTTTAACAGGAGCATGAAACCTTGTCTGACTGAAAAATGTTGATGACTTTATCGATAGGGCTCAGTAAACTGTAAAGTATATGCTACCGTCCATTATATATGCTATAAATTAATCTGTTACCTTAATTAGTTTAAAGCCATGGTATACTCACTTGTATTTCATTTTCCCAAGCTTGTTTCAGCTAGTTTTAGTTTCCCAATTACTCCCCTTAGGTGTTTGTGGGAGTTGAGAGAATTTTAAAATTTTTCATGATTTTCCTTTTTGTGAATAGGGTAAATATTGATTTTAGTATTAAAAAAAAAAGCCTCAATATTGCTAAATATGCTCTTTCAAAGTGATTTATCTTGCATACAGGTTTTGTGTTGAGAGAGCATGGTCAATGAAACAAAAAGATGCCAGCAAAATCCTAGGCAGTGAATTCAATTGTGTTGTNTCAAAGCGATTTATCTTGCATACAGGTTTTGTGTTGAGAGAGCATGGTCAATGAAACAAAAAGATGCCAGCAAAATCCTAGGCAGTGAATTCAATTGTGTTGTAATTCTTGTCTTTGCAACGTGGCACTGTAGAGATCAAAAGTATCAATGGGTTCAAGAAGGGTTCAGTAAATTAATTAGAGATGGGATTCCTAAACTGTGTCCTGAGCTCTGGGAAATAGATTTTGTTTCCATTTCTGTTTGTGAACTGTTCTGCAGCCAGAGAAACTACATACAGCCTCTTAAGCATTGCTGAAAAGGTAGTAAAATTGATTTGGACATGCAAAAACATAGATAACTGAAGCAGTCAGCAATTGCAGACCCATTTTACTGCAATGGTTTTGTGTCTCATACACCTGACTTGATTCGTCAGAATATTGACTTGGGTACAAAAGTTTTTCAAGTCCTCATCAAAAGCTCAATGTGATTTTATTTGAGTTCAGAAAAACACAGTACCTTACCTTGCTTAACTTACACCATCATGGGTTTTGAAGAAAAAAGACATTATTTTGGAAAAAAATACTTATGATTTTAATTAGAAAGATAATGAAATAAATGATAATTAAAATGAGGAAAAACTAAGCCATCTATTTTAAGGTATTATGGATTACTGTAATAGTAAAAGGAGAGTAGACAAATAGGCAAAATGAAAACTTCCATCACTGTTTTTTTAGGTTTTTCATAACTTCAAATAGCTTACATATAGAAATTCAGATTTATGGTAAAAAAAAAGGTTTATCACAGTTTGTGTAAGAGAGAAATAGTAGAATATAACGGACATTAAAACCAAAATCATTAATCAGCATTGTAATTGTTATCGTTATTATAAAACTATTTTATTGAACCTCATTTCAGGGTTAGGTTTACTGTGCTTCCTCACTGAGAAAATTCATTCAGCTGCTGGATTTGGCTGAATAGGTCTAGTGCTTTTTCTAGAATCATTTAACTCAAATTGTCTCTGGAAAGTGCTCTAATCCATTTGGCTGGAGATCTCTCCCTCGCTTATTGCAGCTGTTCAATTTTGTAAAAATAATTCGATGTTCATCTGAAAAGGTATTGGCAGTCAGGGGTTGCTCCTGACAGCTGAGTGCCCTAACCCCAAAGCTATAGACTCATTTTCATGCTCTCTATTTGTTTCAATTAATATTTCAGTGTTTCATGTAAAATTGAACAGCTTGAAGAGGACTGACTTTGAGAGACCTGTTGCAACATGGTGAAAACATTCTTCCTGTTATGTAAAAGAGGCAGTGTGAAGTTCATCATGGAGACATTAGATATGAGGCATATTTGAACAAAAGTAATCTCACACACCATAAAAAGAGTCATAATTACTGCAAACTCAGGTGTAAGTGAAAGGACCACTGGTTTCATGCTGCTCTTTACTGTTTATCTTGCCAAAGTTCCCTTGTAATTACTTTTTCCCCAAAATAGCAAAATGAAATACGTACTGATTTGTTGAAAACCTGAAAACATTTTAGTGCTTGTTGGAAAAAGAAGATTTCTGGTTTTATCCAGAGCCTGAAATTCTTAAATTATGGACTGATGTGCCATTGCCTTCTAACCTGCTATTGAAAACTGTCCCCAGCCAAGCATCAAGAGCAGGAGAGATGGAAGTTTGTCTGTTCATCTCTCCAGTGTATGAATTCAAAACCAAAGGGGGACTATTCAAGTGCTAAATAATATCTTCGATGTGTGAAATGAAGAAGGGAAATTAAGTACAAGAGAATACTGTTGAAAGTTCCAAGTGTAATCACAAAAACAGAATAAAACATTCATGTGTTTTTGAGTAACTTTTTATTTCCCCATTGCTAGTGTTCTGCCAAAGCTGTCTGTAGTATTTTGTTCCTGTCCTGTGGTCCAATGGAAAAATAGAGGCAAGATGGGTAACAGTTGAAAAAAATAATCCCGTTAGCTAGGTGTCAAAAAATAACATTTGGGAAAACTGGGTGGGAGGTGTTATTCAAATTTTGAATTTAAAAACATAATCAAATCTTTATGTCATCTGTAGTTTAACATTAGCTGTTTGTGTGTTTATGCCTATAAACAGATAAGTCTGTGTGCAGATATAAACAACTCTCTGGGTATTTCTATTTCTTCCTGTTAGCATCTCACATTTTGGAAAATCAGTACTATTCAATTTTCTAAGCTTTTTAACTACTTTTATTTTCAAGTTAGTTAAGTGCATTCTTCTACGGATAAAGGCAATTTAAAAAAAAAAAATCCTGTTCGTAAGAACCAAGAATACCAAGGTTATAGTTGAAAGTGTATTTTGGATGGAGACTTCATTTCAACGAGATCATTTGCTTCGTAAGTGTATGTTCCCTGTCTTGGAGTACACTAACACTTTTTTTCCCCCTTGTGAACAATTTCTTAAAGAAGAAATGTCAGAAGAAAAACTATGTTGCAGTTCGTACCCCTTGTCCTGTTGCTGGGCACCACTGAAAAGAGTCTGGCCCCATCCTCTTGACACCCACCCTTCAGATGTTTGTAAACATTGATGGGATCCCCTCTCAGCCTTCTCTTCTCCAGGCTGAACGGACCCGGCTCTCTCAGCCTTTCCTCATAAGAGAGATGCTTCAGTCCATTCATCGTCTTTGTAGCCCTCTGGTGGACAGTCTCCAGTCGTTCCCTGTCTCTCTTGAACCGGGGAGCCCAGAACTGGACACAGGACTCCAGATGTGGCCTCACCAGGGCAGAGCAGAGGGGGAAGATCCCCTCCCTCGACCTGCTGCCTCTTCTCAATGCACCCCAGGATGCCATTGGCCTTCTTGGCCACAAGGATCACATTGCTGGCTCATGGTGAGCCTCCAGCAGCACTCCCAGGTCGTTCTTGGCAGGGCTGCCCTCCAGCAGGTCAGCC
>VZSC01007684.1:440121-462386 GCA_013398225.1 Steatornis caripensis
CCAGGGCAGAGCAGAGGGGGAAGATCCCCTCCCTCGACCTGCTGGCTCTTCTCAATGCACCCCAGGGTGCCATTGGCCTTCTTGGCCACAAGGATCACATTGCTGGCTCATGGTGAGCCTCCAGCAGCACTCCCAGGCCGTTCTTGGCAGAGCTGCCCTCCAGCAGGTCAGCCTCCAACCTGTAGTGGTGGTGGGGTTGTTCCTCCCCAGGAAGGATCCTACCCTTGCCCTCATTGAACTCCATCAGGTTCCTTTCCACGCAGCTCTCCAGCCTGCCCAGGTCACGCTGAGTGGCAGCACAGCCTTCCGGTGAGTCAGCCGCTCCCCCCAGCTTTGTGTCATCAGCAAACTTGCTGAGGGTACACTCTGTCCCTTCATCCAGGTCGTTGATGAATATGTTGAACAAGACTGCACCCAGCACTGACCCCTGGGGAGCACCGCTGGTCGCAGGTCTCCAACTAGATTCTGACTTACCCTGATGATATGTAATTTCTCCAGAAATAGTAGGGCTCATGCAGCCCCAGTATAGGTGGGAACGGCACGCTAAACTGGGCAGCCTTATTGAGGGGTTGTCATCTCTCCTAGTAAATCTGTATTGGTGAGCTGGGTGTTCTATACCCAAATGTTGTAGTATTTTTTTCGCTTAAAGTCGAAGACTATAAGATTTTTTCCCTTAAATTAGAGGAGTAGAAAAGCTGCTCTGTATTTTGCCTTCTATCCTTGGTGGGTTTCAGTTTACATATTTGCTAATAATTTATATTATAATACTGTAAAAGATTTTATGAAGCTTAACCTCAACACTTTGAAGTTATTGGAGGCAAAGATGTGTATTAGAGTGCTGCATTAGTATTGCAAGACAGAATTATCTTGATTTAAAGATAATTATCATGTATCAGTGTCTCTGGATCCTGTCCACAGTTCAGTTGAAAGCTTGCTGATTGTGGACCTGCAGGTAAGTTAAACCTCCCTGTTTTTTTCTGTAGCGAATTAATTAATGCTTGTCTTTCTCACTTCTGTCCAGCTAAATTTATCTCACTATAACACTTTTTAAAGCACTTGCTTAAAACACAGTTTGATGTAATCTTGTCTCTTGAATGTAATAAAGTGCAGAGGCACAATGAGAAATTTCTGAGATGCCTATCAGTAAGATTTAGTTAATTGCCTGATGATGGCTTCTTAAAAGCAATTAGGGCACAGTTTTCCTTAAATAGTGCACTGACCTCCATATGCAAGCTTAACGTCCATAAATGTACTGGGTAATTATCTTTTCACTAATCAAGGAGAAGTATTATTGAAAAGATTCCAATTTAGAAATATTCATAAATAATTCAGATCTAAGCCAATCAGACTAATTTCCTTGGAGTATCTTTGTGATTTGTTGCTGTGTTCTTTATTTGAACATAGTCATAGGATGGCAAACTTCAGACTTCTTTACCCCTCATATAACAAATCTTTGCCTTGCCTTTTAAAAATTTTTACTATCCAGTCATCTGTATTTAGGTACATTAGTTATCCAAGGACTTGTCTAGTTGCATTTACAAACTGTAGGCAAGTTAAGTCTTTAAGCTAGAAATGCTTTGATCTTCTGGAAAAACAGCTTCAGAGGAAGAGTGAGGCTTGGGAACCCTGTTCAGCATAGCTGGCTGCAGCAGTTCCTACTTCAAAGTCTAGAAAACCACGAGGCAATATGTTTTCTGTTCAACAGATTTTTCTGCCCATTAACAACCAATTTATTTGAATCTACTGTGTGCTACTGTAAGTGCTAGCTACCAGAAACAGAGAGCATATGTGTTTCAGGGAACAGAAAGAAACTCTTCTTTTAAAGTCTGTTTTCATCTCCTGTGAATGTTTCTCCCATGGGGTTCGCTTTGGAACTAAGTGAGGACAGCTTTCCCTCAACGCAGTCTGAGATGTTGTCTTTTTAAATATGACAACTACACCTAGATCAACTAGAATTACTGCTTCATATCCCTTAGAAACCTGTCCTAATTTAGCTGCCGTTTGTTGGCACAAGTTCCTGTTCATCTCATTCTCAAGTAATTGCAAGTAGAATTTGGTCCTTCTGTCTGCTATCACATGGGATATATGCAGTGATGACACCTGCAAAATAAATGTCTGCTGTTTCAAAATCATGGAATCATAGAATGATTTATGTTGGAAAAGACCCTCAAGGTCATGGAGTCCAACCATAACCCTAACACTGCCAAGTCCACCACTAAACCATATCCCTAAGTGCCACATCTACACTTCTTTACCTCCAGGGATGGTGACTCAATCACTTCCTTGGGCTGCCTGTTACAATGTTCGATAACCCTTTCGGTGAAGAAGTTTTTCCTAATGTCCAGTCTAAATCTTCCCTGGCGTAACTTGAGGCCATTTCTTCTTATCCTATCGCTTGTTACTTGGGATAAGAGACCGACACCCACCTCACTTCAACCTCGTTTCAAGTAGTTGTAGAGAGCTATAAGGTCTCCTCTCAGCCTCCTTTTCTGCAGACTAAACAACCCCAATTTCTTCAGCCACTCCTCATAAGACTGGCTTTCCACATGCATCACTAGCTTTGTTCTTCTTTGGATGCACTCCAGCACCTCAATGTCTTTCTTACAGTGAGGGGCTCAAAACTGAACACAATATTCAAGGTGCAGCCTTACCGGTGCCAAGTACAGGGGGTCGATCACTTCCCTGGTCCTGCTGCCACACTATTTCTGATGCAAGCCAGGACGCTATTGGCCCTCTTGGCCACCTGGGCACACTGCTGGCTCATATTCAGCCGGCTGTCAACCAACAACCCCAGATCCTTTTCCTACAGGCAGCTTTCCAGCCACTCTTCCCCAAGCCTGTAGCATTGCGTTGGGTTGTTGTGACCCAAGTTCCAGACCTGATACTCAGCCTTGTTAAATCTCGTTCAATTGGCTTCAGTCCATTGATCCAGCCTGTCCAGATGCCTCTGTAGATCCTTCCTACCCTCAAGCAGATCAACACTGCTGGCCAACTTGGTGTCATCTGCAAAGTTACCGAGGGTGCACTCGATCCCCTTGTCCAAATAATTGATAAAGATACTAAAGAGAACTGTCCTCAGTACTGAGCCCTGGGGAACCCTCTTTGTGACTGGCTTCCGACTGGGTTTGTCTCCATTCAGCACCGCTCTTTGGGCCCAACCACCCAGCCAGTTTTTTACTTAGTGAAGAGTACTGTCCAAGCCATGAGCAGCCTGTTTCTCCAGGAGAATGCTTTCAGAAATGGTGACAAAGGCTTAGGTTTCCTATACTCTTTTAGGTAGTTTTTAATAATCGATCAATCTAATTGTTTGCTTTGGTAACAGTCAACATCTGAATGGTTGAATGCTACATAATCTTGGAGAGGCTTGTGTGTAAAATAAACAGTTTACAGGTGAGGAACAGGACATGTAATATTGAATTATTATTTGCTCGTGACATCTCTAGGATTTTGCCAATGAAAACTGCTTTAAATCTAGTCAGTGGTAAGTATGCTGCAAGATGCCTATGTCATCCCTGGATTTAGCCACATGTACAGCAAGCCCATCACTTTTCACGATAGATACTGTGTGGGTTTATGCCAGCACTGACCTTTTAAGGGGGATACGCACTGAAGTAAACGTCCACCTACTTAGCACTTACTAAAATGATGAAATGCTCACATTGTGTTCACGCCATGTGTATTCTGAAGAGGACAGCAGAGTTTGGTAGACCCCAGACTGAGTAACTTTTATTCCCTGCTGTATTTTTATACTATGTCGAACCATGTAAATTTTAACTAATTTTATACCAAGAATTCAACATTCAAGTGCAGCCTTAAAATAGAAGAATACTGTGTGTGCAAAAGAAAAATGAAGGGATGAATTAAAAAAATAAGTACTGTACATTAAGATGTGAAATGAAATAATTCCTTTTCTTTTGCTTCATGTGCAAGAAATGTAAAGAGCAGTCGCATTGGGCCTGTCAATTAGTGTATCGTACCTTTCTGTGAGTGTTTGTTGACAGAAAGATGCTACGGTTCTTGGTCAGTTGTAGCAGGCTCTAAATTGTACAGCACAGTGAATATTAATATAATATTGTGACTATTAATATAATATTATTGCAAATTATAGGAGTAAATAGAGGCTTTTCTAGAGACAGTGAAGTAGGGAAGCAAAATGACTGTGTCCTGGATATCCACATCACCTCTCAGCAAAGAGAAAGACGGGGAGGAAATTCTATCATAATCAAAAATCGCCACTTTGCCTCTCTGTCATTGACGAAGGCACTCCATCTAGCTCTGCTTTTTGTCTTTTCTGGATAGGCACAGTGTGATTATAGCTTGTTTTCTCCCTGGTTCTTATTTCTGAACTGGCAAAATTCAATTTTGCTTGCATTATTTAGAACCCTTGAACTGGCTCTGAAAATAACGTTATTTGGTTCCTGTAGAGTTATTTCTCAATCAGGGTAAAAACATTATAATGGTTTTCTGTTAAATATTTACATAGCTTAATTTTAAGAGTATTATTGCTATTAATTTGAGGCTTAATATTTTTTGAATGTATTTTTCATTCTTTTTAAGGATATTTAAATAATGTCATAACGTCTATATGCAACAAAAATAAGATACTCATCTGGTTTTTATTCTCAGTATCATATTTTAATATATTAGGTTAAACTGTGTTAAGCCTCTGCTCTCTATGTGTTATATAAGTCAATATCATTAATAATCTGTTTAACATATGTATCTAGAAATTCTTGTTAGAATCAGTTACATATCAAGTTCAAAACAAATAATCTGGCTCAAAAAACTTGGGAGTCATTTTAACAAAGATAGGTGTAATCACCTATGCCACTTCTTTTCCCTCAATGTTCAGCTTCGCAAATGTTATTTATGACACTAAATCAGCAATGTACGGTTTGCCACATCTCCACCATAAAAAGAAACTCCTTAAAAGCTCCAAAGATCTCAAAAAGAGCACAGAATGCCTCTAGAGAAACCTTAGTCTGAACATACAGGCTGACCTTATTTTCAAGTGATCTTTCCAATATTCTAAAAAAGAACATACCTCTCCATTGTACAGTAAGTTCTGTCCTAGTTTCTATGGTTTGAAAATGAATCAGCACACAGTTCAGAGTGTAACTGAGTATAAATTAAATTGACCGGTTCAAAGGTTTTCACTGAGCGGAGAATTTAGATTACAATTAAAGTATACCAACTAACTGGACTCTTCGTTTTTCCTGGACAGTACTTCAGACATCTTCAAGCTCTTTGCTTGATAGCATGCTGCAGTGCACTCAATTCAAATAAAAAGCATTTGTAATTAGTATGGTTACTTTCTTATGCAAAACATTCCCGAGGACTGGAGAAGCTTTAATATTAATATTTTTTGCTTTGTACTTCACGGGTTTTAATCTGATAGCAACACATCAACGGAAACAAGATTTAAGGGTTCGTTAGAGAATCAGGTGTGTCTTCTTTATAAACTACAATAAACCTGTGCATACACTGGATTTTTGTTAAGGCATTCCATAAAAAAAAAGACATCTTTGGTGTATATAAAATTATTTTGAATTTGAATTTCCGAGACCTTCATTTTGGTGAAAGCATGAAGATTGTACACTTTGTGAGTAGCAATTAACTGTGACGTTCTGGCCTGTAAGAGAGGAAAGAAACCTGTCACGGTCCTGTCATGCATAGAGATTGTGCTTTTATTCTACAATGGTTTAAATTCTCATACAGAACTGTGAGTGTTAGTATAAGAATGAATTTATTTCCTCACATCCATTAAGGAGCTAAGGGTCTTGCAAGGTCTTAGCAGAATAGCTTGGGCTAAGGATACTGATTGTTCAATCCCTTAGTTCTTCCTTCTTTCATTTTCACATAATGAGGCTCACCATTATTCCTACAGTTTTACCAGACTTTTGGGGGCTTAAACAGTATTTGTTCTGTTAGCTTTCTCTGATGTAGCTGGGAAAAGGCTTTGTGTGTTGAGCAGAGTAACAAATACGTTCTGTGAAAAGAATGAAGCGGAAGAGCAAAGAATATAACAGATAAGTAGAACAGCACATGGAATTGTCAGATGTTAATTCCCCTCATGTGGAGACTGTGCTACACGATCCTGAAGGTGAAAATCAATTAAACACTTAGTCTGATAAAATTCCCATTGGCAGAATCTTAAAACTCTGACTCAACAGGGAAGCCAGGGCTTGAAGATAGGGAAAGATAAAGAGGAAATTCCTTTGGAAACAGAGTAGTTCCATGGAGTATCCTCGTTATCTGTCTGTACCAAGGTATTTCTATTTCTTCCTCTTACTATTGATCCCTGTAAAATCATGGAGGACTCTCATGGGAATTTCTGATGACTGCGAATTCCTATTGCACTTCTCTGTTCTCTGATTTGAGTAGCTGCCTCCCACAAGAAGGAACTTTGATCAGAAACTTGCTTTTGTTTTTTCTTCAGCAATTGTCCATGAAGAAATAAAAGCTGTTTGACAAAACCTGCGTTCTTTATGTTGTCTCACAGGTGACCGGTAACAGGCAAAGAATTAGTTCTAAGGGCTCTGACACATGAAAAAAAGCATTGGTTTTGCCGCTGCATCTCTCTAGTCCGTGGTGTTCCTGCCAGAAACCGGTTTTCTGCTTTTGCCTCTGTAGGATCACGCCCTTCCCAGAATGCTACTGATCACAAAACGGATTTGCGGCTATGTTTGGAAAGTATGCTGTCAGGCTAGCTAACTGACATTACAGGGCATAACCAATTTCAAGTTGCTCCTGCTGATGGGAAAGAGAGTAAAGAAAAAGGGAGTGAAATTGGTGAGCAGATCTATTGAGTAATTGCACCTTCCTCCATATATTCAAGCAGGAAAAATTAATTAATCTGAAAAAGAGCTGTTAGTGCCAGTGGGTTTTGTACGGAAAACTGAGCACCAAGGACATGTAAAGTAAAAAACCAAGTACATGACGCAAGCTGCAGGAGACAGCCTTAAGAACAAAGCTCCAATGAGCTATTAACACTTTATGTAACTGTTCTCCTAACTTTCTTCCTTCCAATATGGGAAAGAAGGGTCTGCTTACCATCAAAGCCAATTAAATAATGTATATTTAATATGCAAATATGTCTGTGCTTCCTGTTACTGTGAATTTCTATTTTTTAAAAAATATACATGTGCCAGCAATGTAGGTCATAGTTTAAATGGAAGTAAAAATTGCTCTTCGTCCTGTAATATTAATTATTACAAAAGCAGATTAATAACATTATAAATTAAATAACAATAATTTAAATAATCTGTCATGTAACAGGAAAAATGCTGGATTAAAAGAATATGTTTCTTCCCTTTGTCATCCTCCCTCAAGTAGCATAGCAAATGTCAGAATATGATATCAGCAATCCTTTGGTAGGCAGCTGTACAAGTCGGTGGAATATCTCGGGCCAGAACAGATAATTACAGATTATAACATTACTATAAACATATTCTGGCAGGATTAAAGACTTCAGTGGCATTGCTGTGAGTTTCCACCAACATAAGTGAGATCAAAATCTTGATTTGAAACTGCTGAGAGGTTCTTTTCCCTAATGTGATGAAAGCTGTCAAGTGCAAAGGAGATTCTGTCAATTCATAGTGTGACTTCAGTGCTGGCTGTACAGTACCAAAACTTGTTTTCCTCACTTATCAAAATGTTTTCTCATTTTTTGAGCTTCAGACAGTAAAATAAATCTTGTCTTCTTCAATAACAAGAAAGAAAAAAACCCCTGCCACAAGTACTTGTAATGCTTTTAAAGTTCATTCTTCAATGTTTGTGCCAAATCAGAGCTTTAAAAACACGAGAGAAGAAATTGTGTGGCTCCAAACTCTTAGGAATCTGGAACTGCCAGAGTTAACAAAACGCTAGTTTGTTACTGTCTAGAGTCTTTTTTATTTTCTAATAGAATTTATTTCAAGTAGTAACAATTTTCTGTTACCCTTTTTTCCTGTCACCTTATATGCAGTATTAATGGGCTTTGGTTTCTATGTTTGGTGTATGCCAGGCTCCTTAACGTTTCAAACAATAGAAGTTAGATGGACAGAAGAAATGTTATTGTCACATGAGTGGTTATATCTACTAAATCTGTTGGTGAACGAAACTAAAGCGCCCTAAAATAATCACATACGAGGTGAATTTTACCATGCTTGACTGCTGTTTCCTAGCGTAATAGTACAGTTTTATAACAGCCAGCAATATTTCATGTGTGTTCCTCAATTTTTACAGCATTGTATTTGAGCACTTTTCGCATCTGATTTGTATACAAAGTAAAAGCTTAGAAGACCTTATTTACCTGTCATTTCAGTTAATCATTAGCTGATTTTAAGGAGTTCTTTTCTGCTAAAGCTTCAGGATTTGCTTCCCTTTTAACAAATTTTCTTTATTGTATTGTTCCCTGCTTTTGAAAATCTTCTTGTGTCTCTTCTACAGCTTGTTGAAGTGGTTCAGATGCTTTTTGCTTGTAAATAAATAGCCATTGCCTGGCATTTTTCTAGTAAATGCTTACATAAAAGTAGCCTGAAAGTGAAGGTAGGTTTCAGTTTGTGATGTGGTAATCTCCTTACTGTCATTCAAGAGACAAAATGAATCCTTGTTTTCTCTTAACTATATTAGTTGTAAGTTTTCCTCTTTCTATTTTAATGTAAGAAAACCAACATTTTCTGGGAAATAAAAGCCCTGTTAGTCAAAGAGAACCTATTGTAGATGAGCTTCTAGTTCACAAATTTCTAACTAACTACTACTAATTGGCTACTGGTTAATGTTACTGAGTTGCTATTGTTAACTCACAAATTATTCTAATTGACAGATGTCTTTCCAATCCTTCAACTTTTAACACCACAATTTAGAATGAGCTGCCATGCCTTGTGTTGGTTGCATAAACAGATTTTCTTTTTTGCTTCATTGCTCACTGATACAGTAGTGTGTGTTTATGCTTCTCATAAGGCCTAGACAACTGTTTTGACTATATTTTGAGTAATTACATTAATTTTTAAATTTTTATTTATATTTTTTATTTCAAAGGTTTAGAAACAGCATGGCTGCAAAAAATTCCCAGTGTCAATCTCAGTTAAAGAAGAGAAGGTAAAGGGTAATACCGATACCAATTAAAGAAGAAAAGGGTAAAGAAGAGAATATTAAAATTTTCTTCTGCCAGGTGAGCACTTCCAATGTCATCTCCCCATTTTGCAGGTGCCACCGCGTAAAGTAAGATGTAGAACTAGAGACCGCAAGGAACAAATGTTTCGGGGTAAGGCAGCAGCAAGAGCAGAAGTGCGCTGATCCAGAACAGAAATTTTAGGTGTTATTTCGTTGGTGGAGTAGGGGAGCAGCCACCTCTGCTTCTGAGGGCCTGCTTGCATGGTACACGGAGACACCTTGTGAGGCAGAATGAGGTGGGGGGACTTTCTCTAACCAATTGGGGCTGCTGTCTCGCTCACCCCCAGCCTCCTGCCCTCCGTGCATTGCAGGGCATCAGACTGCAACACGTTCCTTTGCTGGCACGCCACCACCACCAGTAGCTCTTCTGGAAAAGCCTTCCTAGTGCTCCACCTTTATTTGCTTTGCAGCAAGTGCCAGAATGGTTGAGTGAGGTTCAGGTGGGCTGGGTGAGTCATGGTTTCACCCAGCGTGGAAAGTTTTCAGCCACCTTGGGCTGATGGCAAAGTGGCTGCGTTCTTTCTGGCTGTGGATGTACCTTCGCTACAAATGAAAAGAAGTAGGGGTGTATTGAAGGAAGTTACAAACAAAGGTCAGTCCTAAAGCTGTGCTTTGAAAGTTTGGACAAAATTGTGCGCACTAGTGATGTCGTGGATTTTTATCTGGGATATATGTGCTAAATAAGTATTTGAGTGTGGATCTGGAGCTTTTTAAATTTCCTATTACTGTTCGTTATGTATTTCATATTTGTCTTTTTTATTGTCAATGTTTTAAGATACTTACTATGCATTTTTTATTGCTATTTAAGCTCTGTATTGGAGGGGAATGGTAGCAAATTATGAAGAGAATTTGTCCTTTGTTAAGGGGCTTATATGTTCAGGTAGACCAAATAATTTTCTAGGCTCTCTAAACTCGAGTCCCTCCTGCGAAACAGGATAACTCTTCCATGCAAATGTTGCATATTTGATTTAGTTCTTTAGAGACTATATATATTCCGAGGATATTTTTGAGATATTTGTTGTGAATAGGAGTAGAGCTGTGAACTCATGCGGTGTGATTTACTTTGATGATTTTAAGTATGATATTCTAGAACTGGATGACAAAATGTTTCTCTTTTTGTTCAAAATGAATCCTTGCTATTTAGATGGAATCAGGAAAAAAGACATGATTACACGGTACTAAAAAAAATCTTCGTTTCTGGGAGTTCATTATTTCTCTTTTGCAAGTTTTATTTGATGGAAGATGAGACTTTTGTATTTGTCTTCTAGAACACACATTACATCTGGTTTTGTGTGTTCTGTTTTCACATCTTGGTTTGTGTTACTAGCTTCCTCTCCTTGAAATAATTTATTCTTTTAAAAGTGGCGTTAGAAATTCTGTCTAAATTTGGAAATAACGTTTACTTTTCAGAAGACTGCTGCTTTTTATTTAGGAAAATGGTGATATATTAGAACAGATACTTAAAAAGGAAAATTGGCTTCTTACTTTCTACTTGCAAGTTTTTCGTAAACGAAAGTAGGTAAAAAGAAGCACTGAGAAAATACGATTTCTTAAGCTTTTGTGACTTGGCAGGGGAGTGCTTACTTCTTATCCAGTATCACTCCTGCTTCCTTGCAGCTGGTCAAGGCAATAGAGATATTTTTATATTCAAAACAATGGTATGGTCTAGATAAAATTAGCTAATGATTACTTTGTTTTATTCTGTTGCAAATGAAAAATGACAACATCCCTTCTTAGCCTCATGTTGAAAGTCCAATAAAGCCTTGTTTCTTCATTCCACGATCAGGAACAGTATTACTTCATGTAGGCTCATAGAATACTTTGTCCTGGTAGTGTGCTAGCAATGACACAGTAGTTCTGCAGTACAAGTGGCATGGTTTATTAATGATAAAGTTCTTACAATGAGACAGGTCAGTGCTCAGATGTAACAGGGCATCTGGGCTTCATTTTGGATCCAGGTAAAAACAGGTGGACTATGTTTTTCTTGAATTAAATAGAGGCAATGTTTAGGTATTGTGCCTTGTTATAAATCATGGCCCTGGGTGTATTGCAAAATAAGGGTGCTTCTCTGTCACTTGCGGGTATTCTGTGCATTTCGTATTTGTATTTTAAACATCAGGAAGGGAAACATTGTACATATTGGGAAACCCAAGTGGAGGATTTATTTTACGCTGTTGATATCACGTGGGTGGGTGACAGGTACTCTCCTTCATACTGTTAAGTAGAGCAGGTTTACATTGCTTGAACATGCAGAAATGCAATTGAAAATGTGGAATCACAGTTGTTTTGCTGCTGCTTTCTTAGAAGAAAGAGCTGAGACACAAACGCTTAGGTTGTGCAGTGAAATAAATGTGTCAAAAGCATGGTTATGCAGGACAGGGGGTATGGCGGATTTTGTTGTTGCTGTTTGGTTGGCTTGGGGTTGTTTTTGTGGTCAGGAAACTGTGAGGTTGCTCGGTGCTGACTTATTTTTCCCTGTTTGTATGTTTTCTAGTTCTAGGTATTTTAAGAGGTTTCCGCTGAATCTCTTGCAGCTGAAATTTATAGCAAGGTATGTTCTGGCTATCTACTTTGTGCCTTCTGAATTTCACTGAGTTACCCGCTGGAAGTGGCGGGTTATCTTTTTTTGTTTTTTTTATTTTGTTGTTTGTTTTACTGCAGTGAGTACGGTATTCAAAGGATTGGCTTTCTTAGACCCTTTTCTTACCTCTTCAGAGTTTTTGTATAAATCTAGACTGCCTTATGAAATTTCTGTGTGAGGGCTTATCTGTATATGGAGAGATGAAGTATTGTGATTTAAGTGTATTTATAGCATTTTCTCTCTCTAATGTGAAGACATTGCACCAATTTAAATTTTTCACATTTTAAGCTAAAAATGTTTCCTTATCATACATATAGAGCTACAGTAATAACTCTCAGTTTATCAATTAAAATAGAAAAATGATAACTCTGGTATTCAGACCGTGTGTTCATATATGATGTTGAGGGAATTTAGCCTCGACCTCCTTGTTCCCTGAATAGCCCATGCGCCCTTGTTTTTCTGCTGTCTGTCTGAGGAACAGCACTTATGAAAGAGTACAGCTCATGCATATGACAATACAATATGTAGGAGATCTTCTAAGGCAACGTTACTACAATGTGAATGTGATCATCAGCTGCTTTGCTCCACAGCAAAACCTGAACTGGCAGGACAAAACCCTCAGAAACACAGTTTCCTCATGGTGGGTTTAGGAGCTTATCACCCTCTGATGGGCAAGGCATTAGCAATGGACATTGTGCCACAGGATCGTTACTAGAGTAGTTGGGTTCCCCCACTGTCACCTTGTTGGAAATATGAACTTGAAATAAATGGGCGCTGTGAACTGACAGATATGTGATGGTTTGAAAAGACATGCTGAGTTATTTCATGGAGAGAATAGGAATTGGACAATGATGATGTGCCAAAGCTTGTATCCAGCTCTGCTCTATGAGAGCTGTGAGCAGATAAACAGTGTTGTTTAATGGCTAGGTCCTTGAACTAACCACCATGAATTATCGATTTTGTATCTGGATTTCTGTGTACCTAATAACTTTATCCGTTCTAAACAAATCACTGTATAGATCATGCTATATTGTGACATTAATCAAGGTGTTGTGTGGCCTGATGCTGAGTGAGTATTCTAGAATGATTATACCTTATTACTCTTCTGTAGAAAAACTTACAGTCTGGAAGTGTGCTGAACAAGAATAGCAGTTTTTTTCACTTCATTCACACCCAAAAATGACTTAAACTCCCTGTGCAACTGAACTCTCAAATGAAATACAATGAATGATTTAGGAGACCATCCAGGAAAACGCCAGCAACTCGGCCACTATTCATGTTGTGGACAACTAAATGAGCAGTCTGAAACTAATTCTGCCTGTTCTGATCTGCTTTGTGAATACTAAGTTCCTGCCATTGTGTGATAAATGAAAACCACCACCAAAACTATCTACCATTTCCTTTCATGAGGTGACCTTCTCGGTTTGGAGTTTTTATTTTACTTGGTTTTTTAAGGAGAATAAGTATTCCAGTTGTGTTTCCTGAGAAAATCAAGCTATTTAGTAGGTACTAAGTACAGATCAGCTTCTGTCGCTCAAGGTTAATTCTCATGCTGATGTCCTCTGTGGATGAGGTTGGTTTTGCTGCATTAGCAAGCTGAATCTATGTATTATCAACAGCTGAATAAATGAGGCATAGAAGTGAATGCTGAATATGTTCAAATCAACCTAATGCATAAAATCACAAGTGAAACATGGTATCTTAAAATTTATCATTTTCTCTTTGTAATAAACATGGTTTAACTCTACCTCTTGATTTTTCATGCCACTGTTTGAAAGGCTGCATTATTGCTTCTAAAATTGCTATACTCTGCTTTTGTAGTCTTCATATATTATAAATGGGTCATGAAATTCAGTAAGAGAAAACAGAAAAGGCCATCAGACCCTGGATGGCAGTGATGGCTATAAATGTACCCACGAAGAAAAGATAACTAGCCATCACTGTAAAAAAAAAAAAACACAACAGATTATTTTTTCCTTTCCTCCCCTGACAGTCCCAGCAATCCTTCCACTGAAGTGGAAAGGGATGTGGATAGGGTTCTTCAAAATCTGCTCGTTTATCTCTGCAATGAAAGGTTTTAAACCAGAATATGTAATGTTGATCGTGCTGACAAATAATCTTTGTAAAAGCCTCAACAAGATCGCTGTTACATTTGGCAAATATTATGAAATAAAAACTCGTGGCTACAAACTTAAAGATTTGGGCACAGCTATTTCCGTACACATTACTAAATAGTTTCATATCTTCTGTCTTTCATTGCAAGGATCTCTTTGCTTTCCTGCAGTTCATGAAAACGAAGGCATTGGGGGGGGATTAGGTTTACTAATAATTTCTAATTGGATATCCCTTTTTAATTAAAGTATTCCATTCCTCTCTGATGAGTCAGGCAATTGAAACTATAAATAATTTACAAATAATTTAGATTGATTTGTCTAATTCATTAGCATGAGTAATACTTACATGACTGCTAAACTAACATTTTTAGTTGAAAGGGTAGAAGATGGTTTATACTCTGGTTCTTATATAAATGCTAAACAAACTGTGCTGGGTGTGTTACGCTGAATCTTTACTTCAGTCTTATGTGAAGACTGGAGAAAAAAAAGCCATGCACACATATTGAGGAATTCGTATGGGGACTACTACTAGTGGCAATTAGCCAGTAACAGAACATGTTGTGTGCAATGATGATTGAGGGAGATGCGAGAGGAGGGAGAAATAAGGTACTCCTTTAATTTTTATTTTGGTGTTGAAACCTGTATGTATGAATCTTGTGTGGCTGATATAGAACAGTAAAATAGTGAAACAATGCAGCAGAATTCAAAAAGACAGCTTATTTTCCCTTGAGACCTAGAAGTAGCTTTTGCCATAAAATGTAATGTTCCTAACGGTAAAAAAGAAAACAAAAATCTTGGGGCATCAGTTCCTCAAAAGTCTGCGAAAAATGGACTTATTTTCAGTGGAAAAAATGAGGATTTCATTGGAGCATGTGTGAATGCAATGCTGACAGCTATCTCTTGTACCGGAGAGTTTCCAGTTCAGATGTTTCCACTCATCTAATCCAGTAGTATGTTTTGGACAGAGCAAAGATTAGTCTGATCCTACATAAGAGAGGAAAAATTCCCTCTATCTTTGCCAGGCAGCTCAGCTTTTAAAATGCTGCTGTCCTGTATTGCCTAAATGAAACTTACTTTAATGATTAGGCAGACACTTTTGAATGGTGTAAATGTAAAGACTTGTGCAGACTGTGAAACCACAGTCAAAAGTTGAAAGCGTGATTTGCACTGACTTGTGTAGGTGAGAGTTACCCAACCATAACTTTAAAACTCTTTAATTACACTTGAAAATAAAGCAGTTATTATTTAAAATTTTATTATTTCTAAAAAACCCCCAACCTTAAACTTTGTGGTTTGTTTCGTTATTTTTGCTAAGCTATGTGTCAGATGCTGTCTATAGCTGATGCTCTGCAGTGCACTTCGGTTTGTGTACAATGTAGTTATTTCAGTCGCCATTCTCTATGCTCATTGACTCATTATTTATAGTAGAATAATGTTATCCTCCAGGGGAAAATATTTTACTAATGATTTGTGCCAAAGTGCATCGTTGATACTTTTTGTATGGTTTTTTTATTCAACAACATAAAAGGCAAAGACATCAATTGCTGGCTCTTATTACTTTAAGTAGCACACATTTATGGTAAACATTACAGGCTCTGTAGGTGTTTTCAAAACATACAGAAAATGTGTGAAATTACATGTACATAACACACGTGGTTAGCTCCTCAGTGGTGACTTACTTACCCTTTGTTAAATTTTTGAAGATAATTCTGTATGCATGAGGCTTTCCTTTCAGGGAAGTAGAGTCGCTAAGTAATAGGAAATTCGTTTCTGTGTGTGTTTGATTTTGAGATTTCTGTAGTTTGCACAGCCTCAGGAAGGAAGAAATCAGGCTTTAGAGAATGTTTCAAGCCTATGCATTCACTAAGTTTGTTTCCTTACTCTCTGTAAGAGGTTCCTTTTAAAGTACTGTCACCCTCTGTTTGCCTCATGGCAGTATATCGAGGACATTTATTTCAAGTGTAGTTTCTTCATAGCGTATTCCTTACCTGTTTATATGTCCAACAGAAATGTGCGTGCATATATAAATATGTATTTTTACTATAAACCCACAGAAAACTTGAGCAAGAAAACTCCAAGGCAGAAATCTGTGGAGAAATAACTGTAAAAAGTGTTTTTGTTCTTTGTTAATTGCTTATTCAAGTATCTTACAGGTCATATTCATCTCCTAGTAAGTTCAGCAGTGAAGTGCGCGAGAGTCAATTGTCTTTTAGGCAAAAACTCGTGATTTACAATTTTTCCCTCAATATGGTGAACCTAGAGAAGGAGTAATAAATTCATATTGGAATGCAGATCAGTTAAAATAAATAAATAAGCCACAAATGCAGCCGAAGTAATGCTCCAAAGCAGATTTGTTTGTTTCTAAAACTAATGAAGAGATTCATAGAATCATGCAATGGTTTGCGTTGGAAGGGACCTTCAAAGGTCATCTAGTCCAGCATCTTTCGCTAGGTTGGGTTTCTGAAAGCCCTGTCCAAACTGGCTTTCAACACTTGCAGCGATGGGGCATTCGCAACTTCTCTGGGCAGCCTGTTGCAATGTCTTGCCACCTTCATAGTAAAAAATTTGTACTGTTAAAAAAGCGCTCAAAAACATTGTGCTGTTGTGAAATCACAGCATATAATGAGCAATTATTTTTTGCAAATTATCTAGTGAGGTATTTCTTAATTTCTGAAAATATTTTGTGTTATTAGAGCAGAATTGCAGTATTTTTGTAAATATATTGTTTGAAATTTATGCATGCTCTAGAAATAAAGATACGTAATAAGCACACTTGGTCCTTTACTTACTGAGGAGCCTTTAGCTCATGAAAAAGAATTACAATGGCTTAAGTAATTCTGAAATATGAAGTGCTTTTGGTAGTTAATTGCCAGGGTTAAAATATAATCACTTCTGTGAGGATAGTGCATTGATTCCTCCCCACTCCCCACCAAGAGAACATCAATCTTCTTCCTGTTCTTCCAAAACCTTCAGAAAACAACAAAAAAAGTAGCTTCTCCCTATTTCGGATGAGCTAAATAAGAAACTGAAACCGGAAGAGAGTTTTATTTGTCTGACCATCTGAGTGTCTCTGGGAGGGCAAAAGGAAACTTAGGAATTCCTGCGTTGTTCTGACATATTTCTCAACCAGAAAAGATGGTGTGTCCTAAGGGCTTGAAGTACAAGAACAAATAAACAGAATCAAAGGGTAGAGCAAAGCATACAAAATACATGGGGTATACGGCATGCCTCTGTTTTAAAAGAGCAGCATGTGAAACTCAAGTTACTCATATTTATAGGATAATAAAGACCGGGACGTGTTGGATTTTGTCATTAACTTTTATTTCCTAAAAGACATTTTTCAAGATTACTAAACCAAAAGAAGAACAACAACAAAAAAATAAAGCATTCAAATAACTTCTAGCATCTCAGATAATGAGCACACATTTTAACTTTGCCTGGTGATTCTTGTAGTGCACACAGTATAACATTATATGGAGGAGAAACTCTCTTAATTTCTGCAAACTGAAAAATTTCCGGTTTTCAGAAAGTTGCAGTCTAATTGCCCAGGGAAAATTGCTATCTTATGTGAAGCTTTGGCTTTTTCATTACTTGCTCTATGCCCCTCTGAAAGTGACTTTCAGGTGGATTTTGTATCACTTGAATCTGCGTAGTCTTAAAAAATAAAATTAAGTGAAAACTGCCACTGTGCAGGGAATGCAAAGTAGTGAACATGTCTTCAGTGCTCTGCAATGGAGAGAAATAACAGAGAAATGCACAAGAAATTAATGTAGATATGTTTTCAATCACTGCCAAAAAATTCACCCAGGGGGACCGGGTTATTGCCAGCAAGAAGCCAAATGAGTATTAAATTGATCACTTATTTATGGAAATTTCCCATTAACTTTTTTCATAAGTTTCTGATAAATTTCGTAACGGTTTCTTTTTCCAGACAGAATCCATACACAATAACAATTGTTACAGGTTTTATAGATCTCCTTCTGCCAAAAGATTATTTGTCCAGTATAGGATAGCAGAACTGGCTAGAATAATTTACTGTATCATATTATGCAGTAACTAATCTCATTCAAAATGTAAAAACTGAGGTACTCTTGCCAGCCATTTGTACTTGCCTTACCTAATAAAGGCTTTTACTTTTAATTTCATCTAGCATCCTATTATCAAAACAAGGGTGTGGTCATACCGGCCTTTGCAGATACCACCTATCTGTGCCAAAAGTGGAGGATGAAATTTAAAGTTGAAATTTTTTTCTACCGAACAGGTAGTCAATACTTTCCTACTTTTTTGTAAAAAGTGGTTCCAGTTCAAGAACTTGCATTGTACTCGATGTTAATAGTGTGATACAAAATACATTATTAACCCCCCTCCTTTAGAAGCGGGGTTGGACTAGATGATCTCCAGAGGTCCCTTCCAAGCCCTACCATTCTGTGATTCTGTGAGTCCTTGAAACTGTCTCATCCAAGCCAAAGTTACTTAAAATTAATGAAAACCAGTCTATTGCTGACCTGAAGTGTTATTAGGCAGTTAGCTCTTGACTCCAGAAGGGAAGGAAAAAAAAAAAGCGAAGGAAGAAGAGGAAGAAAAACGCAAAATTTGTGAGCCGTTGCTTTATGTATATGAACAGTCGAAACATGATTAATATTTTATATTAACTGTCTTTGTGATCAGATATTGCATGGTTGCTATATAGCACTGTGGCACACTTGGTAGTAGTAGAGGTGTCCGTGCGTTGTTAAAGTTTAATTCCATGTTCAGTGCATTGTTCTGGTTGTCTTTTAAGCCCCTGGAGTAATGACTTTGTAAAATAAAAGTCTGTTTCTAACAGTCTGCAGTCTTCAAGATGTGTAAGTTAGTTTGACATCTGAGTTTCTGAACTCCACTAATTTTGGTGTTGCCTCCAGCTATGTTGTCGTTAGTACAGCGCACCCATACGAGCTTCAAAATGCAGCATTTGAAAATAGGCACAGTTCTTTAATTTCGCATCTATTATGGCTCTGCTTATTGTATGATTTTTTCAGCTAATATGTTTTGGCGACTCTGATTCCAACGTATCGCCTTTTAAAAGACAAGGAATAACTTGAGTTTGAGGGCATATGATTGTCATCTGTTACTTCTCCTTGTTTCTAAAGCATTGCTTTTTCAGTTAAAGGATATTCAGACATGTGGTGTGTAGACATGAACATAATTATTTCATCATCAGATAACATATGTTTGCTAGAACATATAGTATTGCATTGTGTTACTCATTGTTAGACACATGCCAGAGATTTTTCTTTTTTTGCCCCGGCTTATGTCAGATTTTAAAAAAATACATATTTGTTTTAATATCTCCACATGCTCAACATTTCATTTCCTGAAGTTAATGCTAAATTAATTGAGTAACCAGTAGTTGCTGGTTGCTGTGCTTTTTCTTTTGGGTGAACAGTGCAATTACGGCATCCTGACATACTCAATAGAAAATACTGACTATATTCTCAGTGAATGAATAGGCTGCAGAAACGTGAAGTGAGATGTGATAATTGCCCAGGAATTTATGATAGACTATAAAGTAGATTTCCTTATACCTTTTGTAGGTTTTTTAGGTGTATTTTTTTTTAGCTAGTGATGTACTTTGATTATGTTATGTGAAATAACTTAAAGGAATGTTCTTTGAAATAAAAAGGTTGAGATGACAAAAGACAAAGGGAGGAAATATTTCTTTAAACATGGAGACCTCTCCACTCGATTCTTAATGAGAACTTATTTTCTTAATCAAATTGATTAGTATCTGTTGTGTAAGGGGTCAGACTACACGTTGGCAATGACACCTTCCCAACTTCAAAAACTAGGTCTACAGTACCCGTGTTTCTGTTAATTCCTATAATTCTGGTTCCTTTTGGTGATGTGGTAATAAGATTATTTTCTTCAATTAAATGGGAAATTTTCTATTTGACCACCATGAAAATTAAGTTTGTGGTAGGAATGGTAAAGCGTGTTGATAAGTGAGTACTGACACAATGGAGAAGTACTTGAAAGACTGTGCAAGTTTTGGGGTACTAGTTCTGTCATGTGTCTGTGTACTTAGTGTATGAGAGTATTTAGACTACAGGCATACAAATGTGTGGAAACCCCCCAAAAATCCTAAGACTAGGAATCTAGGAGAAATGTTTCCATGGTTCTCTCAGACAAGCTCAAATCTAACCTGACCTGTGTAGACTAAGTGATCAAAGGGAATTAATGACGCAGTGTTTCTCCCAAGGTCTTATTTTAAATAAGTTTTACTGAATATGTAACATGAACCCTATTGCTGATCTGAATTACAATAACGAAGAGTCTTGCTAATGCTATTTATATTCAAATGTTTGCAAATAATATTTTCTGTTAGTTGGCATGCGCTGCAAGGCAGTATGGTTTCCTTCTCCACCGATACTAGTTATGTTGAGACACTTCCGCAAAGAAACTAATAACTTTGCCAGTGCCTGAAATTGTATGCACTGTGCTAAGCAAACATTGTAAATGATGAACTAATTTTTTCTTCAGGAAAAAAAGGACATTTATTCAAAAAGGGAAACGTTTGTAATAGTTGAGTACACCACGAATTCATCAATGCCAAAGTTAGATGCGCAGTTAGTGTACTGAAAATACACTTGCTATTACATCCAAGTGAACAGGCGTTCTGATTGGAATGAGGCATTAATATTTGTTAGTGTCACTTTCCAGGGAATGTTGCTAGGTGCCACCTTGTTCAAAGCAGAGATGTGCTAAGAAGTTCAAAACCAAGCTATAAAAATATTCTGTTCTGACTCGTGTAACTCTCTCATAAGGTAATCAGCATCTCCTAATACTTCATAAAATACAATCGCCAAACTCGATGTGGAAGAAAGTTGTTTTATAGGTGTGCATGCGTGTGTACGTATTAGTCGAATGTTCAAGAAGTTACGTTAGGCAGGTATGACTTGGTGTGGGAGTGGGAGGAAGAAGCCAAGCGAAAGTGTGTTCAACAGTTTTATTGTTTTGAGATCTGAAACCAAGGAATTCTGATTAAACTATCTATAAAGTTAATAAGATTAGAACAGATGATGTATTTTACTATTTTGGAAAACTTCGCAGCAGACATATAGTGAGTTGAATTCCCTAAGATGGTTAAAATGTTTATAGAAATTAAGATTTTTCTTAAGAGATGGTCCTTAAAATACCATAAAGGAGAATTGTATGTGTTACAACTATGTTTTTAATCTCTGTTATTCCAAATCTCCTGGATCTTTCTCTGAGACAGAGTGAAACTGCTCTTTCTTGGGATGTGTATGATGGCCTAATTATCAAGCAGTGTAAAGTTTTCTGTAAACTCTCCTAACTATAGAAAGGACAAAGTATTACTGAAGTTGAGGGGAAGAAAATAGAATAAGCACAGCTTTGTTCAGTTGCAATGGCAATTTACTAACTTCACCGAAAGCATAAATCTTTGCTGGCGTGCTCAGGAGGCATCAAGTTCTAAAAATTTGTTTTTGTTCTCATTTTAAAGCTAATGGAATGTGCTTTGTAGTAATTCAGCCATCCATTTCCCAACTTCAAAAACTAGGTCTACAGTACCCGTGTTTCTGTTAATTCCTATAATTCTGGTTCCTTTTGGTGATGTGGTAATAAGATTATTTTCTTCAATTAAATGGGAAATTTTCTATTTGACCACCATGAAAATTAAGTTTGTGGTAGGAATGGTAAAGCGTGTTGATAAGTGAGTACTGACACAATGGAGAAGTACTTGAAAGACTGTGCAAGTTTTGGGGTACTAGTTCTGTCATGTGTCTGTGTACTTAGTGTATGAGAGTATTTAGACTACAGGCATACAAATGTGTGGAAACCCCCCAAAAATCCTAAGACTAGGAATCTAGGAGAAATGTTTCCATGGTTCTCTCNAGACCTATCAGAGTTTGTGAAACCCACATATGGTCTGTTTATGGCAATGCATAACTGGCATTATGTGCAAATGAGTGGTCGTTTGCTGGAAGAACCCAGCCAAGCACAAGGAAATTGGAAACTGGAAATAATGAGGATTATGATGAATCATTCTCAGAAGGTGAGCTCGCTGTGTAATTCAGGGGAAAACTCATAGGCTTTAAAGCTCTGGTCACCACAGGAATATTTTAATTGGCTTTCTTGACAAATGTAAAAATGTATTAGAGGTTTCTTTCTTTATTTTAAAATTATTTCAGAGCCAGGTTCATATACCTTTTTTTTTTTTTGCATTTGAGTTTTACAGAATAAAAATAACATGAACAATGTGGGAAGTGTAACTGGAGTTCAGTCTGAAATAAGAAAAGCTGTGTTTTGAAAGCATTATGTCAAACACAGACAGGGTTAGATCAGTTTCTGTGCTCCTGTGCCAGGTCATTTTCATTCGCCAAGCAACTTTGAGGGTTTTTAAAAAAAAAAAAAAA
>VZSC01007684.1:468004-543720 GCA_013398225.1 Steatornis caripensis
CCAAAGGGTTCTGTAATAACTTTGCTTTGCTGGTTCTTGTTTGCATAGCATTATCATCAAGTAATAAATTCTTCTTTGCTATATAAGAAATAATATAAATCTTCTTCTAATAGTTCTTCCAGGAAGAGAAATCCGTCTGGATGGATCAGGCCTAAGCAGTGGCCTATGTGAGAAAAGAATTAAATAAGTATTCCCTTAGTTAAGAAATTATATTACGTTAATATTATTTTATTTCAATTAGGACAAATACATTCATGCTTAATATTCCTTATGTGTTTAGTAGTCTTAACAGTCCTGGATGGCATGTATCTTTCTCTGGCTTCACATCAAATACCACAATGGTACAGAGTAACTGTGTTGGAAATAACGTAGGTTAACTTGTGACTAGCATCACAAAAGATCCGCCCTATAGCATTGTCCATAAATTATCTCACCCGTCTCAGCACACTTTCTACTTTGCATCTTTCATACAGCTTGTTTCTAAAAATGGCATCCAAAGCTCTTACTTATTTAAAAGACCATCTGGATTGTAAATATGTAATAGAACTCTTAAATTTGTAAGCATGAATTAATTAAAGAAAAAGTTCTGCTTTATTGGGTACATAATGTTTCTTACTTTTCCTTAAATCATGCTTTACAGCAACTATAGATAATGCAGTCAATTTCATAAGTCTGGTTTTTTTTTAAAAAGAACAAACTTCAAATTATGGTAAATGGCAACAAAACCTAAATATTCATGAGAGAAAATATTGCAGAATGCTGATCCCTTGTGTGCTTCCACAGCTTGTCCCATGCTGTTGCTGTTCATTTCCACGTTAGAGGTAATTTTCTGCTTTATAGATGGAAAATTCTTATCATTGATGGGAAGTCTAAAAATGTTGATAGACTGGAAGAAGCAGAGGGATTAGAAAACATTAAACTGGAATAAATAAGGGACATATGCTAGCTAATATGGTAGCTAACAAGGGACATGCTAGCTAGTTTGAGTAGGAGGGTACTGAAGAACGGGACTGATAGTGAGCAGGTAGCTCCAAGGTACTGAATGTCCTGGAGACATCAGGTCACTAGTGCTTGGGTAAGGAGAGTGGAACAGCAATGAAAAGAATGAGAGCTGGAGACCGAGACGACAAGCTTAGGAAAAAGAATCGAAGGAGAGAGGGAAGTAGAAGTGTATTAAGGACATGCTGGCTGCAAAGACAGAGAAATGATTGTGCTGGTGTGAAAAACTGTACGTATTGAAGAAAATTTGTTTGAGAGCTGGAATGAACCTAAGATTCCTGCATCTCACCTTTCCACTCTTGTCAGGAAATACTTGTGGCACTTTCTAGTAAGAATGTGCCATTCTTGGCAGGGTTATTCCCTGAGAAAGATGACAACTTACTGCTTTTGTTGCATGAGACAAAAATACGTCTTTAACGTAACTAGCAGAGTGCTGTCTGGAGCAACCCTGTCGATGATCTACGTGCATATAGATGTGACATGATATAATTAAACTCCTGTTATTCGTAGTCTTTAAAACACAGAAAATTATGCTCAGGCTTCTCCTCCTCTGTTGTTTGTCCAATGTCAGATTAGCTCCCTTGTCTATATACATATGCATTATGATACTGTCTGTAATTAAATAAGCATGTGGTGTAGTTTGCATCGAGTTGCTGTCTGCTGCGGTGCTTTGCAGATAAATCAGGGCTGACAACATGCCTTGGATTTAAATCAAGAATGGTGAAGAAAACTGCCATGTGTGGGACAATAAAATTAATGAAGGATTTGAAGTATAGTAAATGAAGCAAGGATTTGCAAGAATAAATGTGGCCCTGTAGTAAAGTGTGGTGCGTTGGATTTTTCCCAGTGATTGCTAGGGCTAGCTTATGACAGGGTGCCAAGCTTAGCCTTTTATGTTAAATGTAGATACTGAGACTATCAAAGCCAAGTTGCATTTAGTTTCCAAGCGAAAATTCTAAATCTCTCCAAATTTCTTACCACCTTCGTCACTATCTAGTACCAAACCCACAGTTTTCACAGATAGCCACTAATAGTGCGGGTTTTCTTTTATGCAGGCTTACTTTGTGACCCTCCGGATCCATTCTGGACTCGCAGCTGTAGTTGCAATAACGTAATAGATGTACTTCGAACACACAGTTCTGTCTTAATAAAACTGGATCTTATTGCAATGTGATTAGACATTTCAAATTATTGGTAGTTTTTATTTTAATTTTTCTGGGCATCCATCTGTCAAATACAAGAAAATAAAATTAAAATGTGTAACATGCTAATGCTGAAGCAAGGATATCCTTTAAAAACCCTTAAGGAAATAAATTATTCTTTCTTCAGTGCCATGTTTGTGTGGTGTAAGGTCAAAAATGTGTGAGGTCACAAATGAGGCTAAAAGCCAAAAATACCAAACCTAGAATCATGATTCCTTTCATAAGGCATAGGATAATTCAGTTTGGGAGGGTCCACTGCTTTACTGGTAAAATGCTGAAATATTTCCTTATAGCCAGTCTGAATCTCTTTTGTTTCAACTTGTGCATGTTATCTGTTGTCATCCCACCATGTACTGCTGTGAAGAGGCTGGGCTAATGCTTTGTTGTTGTCTTTTTTTTCTCTGTTATTGTCTACTGAGCTTCATTTAGAAGAGCAGATCTGATTCCTAGGCACAGAACGATGTAAAGCAAATTCCGTCAGGGCTTTGACACTCGGAGAGGCATGGGGGGAACCTGGAGCAGAATCTTGCAATCTTGCAATCGCTTTAACTCTATTCATAGTAGTCTTGATTACTTGTTTTGTGCAAAGAGGGATAACTGCATTTTGTGTTACTGTATTCTAAGAGGATGAAAAAGAATCCTAGCTTTTGAGTAGAGGGACAGGTATGAATCCTAAATCTTAAATTTAAGAGCAACAGATGCTCTTTTCTTGTGATCTTGTGACCTGCTTCGCCATGCATTCCCGTGCATCCTGCCCTAATATTGTTAATTTTAGTGCTTAGACGGTAGCTTACCCAGCTGTGTTATGCAAAAGAACAAGGATTTTTACTATTTGCAGGTGAATGATCACAAGAGCTTGAACAGCCTGTTATCTTTTTTGTTGAAAAATATTTTCTGCTGAGGTCTTTTTTGCCCAGAATGTTATTGACTAAATTTCTGAAATAGCCAAAGTTGTTGAAATGCAGCAATTGTTGGAATGCTGCATGAAACAGTAAAGACTAATAGTTCTTTCTCTTGGAAAAAAAATTAATGGGGATTTCTGTTCGTTGTATAGACTCAATAGCTTTAAACGCTTACACTGCAAGTGTTTGTAACGAGAAGTCATTTTTAGTAAAACCGTAAAGTTGTTTACTTATTTGAGGACGTGGGGGGACTTGCCCCTCTAGCCTCAGCCTAGAATTTTACTGTTTCAGTCAGATCAATTTGTTCTAACATAGATTTTTCAATAATGTGAAAGTGGTTTTGCAGAATTAGAGTTGTCTGCAGAGATTTTTCTCGTTGTGCCTTGCATGATGTGTGTGTGGGTTTTTGTTTGGTTGGTTGTTGATTGGGGGTTTTTTAAATGTCCAGGGGGAATGAGACTTTTTCTTCCCTTTGTTCTGCTTGCTTTGCTTCCCTACCGTTTCCTGTAGTTGCTGGAGGTTTTCTGAGGACAGGAGATCTCATTCACAGTCCTCTGAGATCAGGACAATAGTCCTTTCCCTTGAAGATGTATTGCACCTGGCCCCAAAATCTTACTTTAAGTTGACATGTTAAAAAAAAAAAAAATCTGGGGGGTTAAGAGTCAATTACTGGCTTGAAGACCTTATAATGCAAACTGCCAACAAAAAAAGACAGGGGAAGTATTCTACTGTTACAGTTTGTAGATTGATGCCTTGGAGAAAAGTAATCTCTTTAAATTAAACAATATTCAGCCTAGTTTTGGTAGATTTGGCTGAATTTGGGTTTAAATTTGCCTAACCAAGTGCTACAAGCCTGTCATTCCCGTGTTGGTATTGCGTTGTTTCTCACTCACATGAGCAGCACCCGTGTGTCACTTCAGCCGGAGCCAAGCTGGGTTTATGCACCCGACTATCCTTGACAATTGGTTTGTGTACCGTTTATGGCACCCTTTCCCCCTACATTCAGCTGTGTGATGTTACAGCGTCGCCTTGGGCACTCAGGGAGTTCCTCTCTGATCCCTCAATGTCCGCCTCACGCTCAGTGTGTGTGTGCTTGCCAAGTCAGGGTCAGGTGCATAAGGAAGTTCTGTTTTTTTCTATGCTTTGGGTACATAGGGTACTAAACTGCCACTTGGCTTTTCTTCCTTTTATTCCGTCCTGTATTGTCCAGATAGATAATCTTGTTGGTGTGCATTGATGTATAAACTGGGGAAGTAGGACTTGGACACAAAGCCAGGAGTAAGCTACTGTTAATAGAGACACAGCTGTTGGGAACAGGTTGCTGGTCTTTTGCTGCAGGTTCGCCTTTCCAGAGTAATCTTACACGTGATTACATGTATCTGCTGAAGCAGGAAAAAGGAGTCATGCTTGGGTCTGCGTCCCATAGTATCCTCTAGTTGTCTTTGGTTGCTTCATGTCTCTGAGAAGCTCTGTCTCAGGTCTTACATGAAACTCGTTCAAGTCTTCTGTGTGAAATACGGGCCTTCCAATATAAGGGTAGCATGTTAAAGAAATAATGCAAAATATTTCTTAGGATACACTTGAAACGAAGACAAGAGATGAACAGGATGACTCAATGTTCAAAAGATCAATACTCAGTTGTATCCTGAACTTTATCAGAGAATAAATGAAGGTACTTGTTTTCTGTTTGGTGACTTTACTCCATTTTTGTCAAAAATTTCAGACCATTGCAGTCAGAATGGCTGAAATTTCTGTTCCATTTTTTCCTTTGCTCTAATAACCATCCAAAACCTGACTGGAGAAATGGAAATCACCTCTTTGCCCAAGCTTCTCTCCACCTCTAAACACAAGAGGCGGCACAGTAGGTGATGGCATTGGAAAGGAAGCTCACTATGCTTAACTTTTTTCTGGCAAAAAGTAGCTGAAGGATTTTAAGGAAGTGGAATAAATTAGAGGTTTCTCTATGACTTCCAGGTAATGCTGGAATTGAGCAGTAGAGGATCAAGGAGCCAGAATTTTATTTCTGCTGTCTCTAACCGGAATTTGGACACAGAAATCAGTGTAGCTGTAGGCTTGATTCTTGCAAACATGAACAACCCACCAAAGCCTGTTCTGGAAGAAATTCTTTTTTCTTTGTTTTCAAAATTTGAATGGCTTTCCAATGAAGTGATGTGATATTTTATGTATTTTTATTCTCTCATCTTGTTACATATCTTAAAAACTGAGCTTCAGTTCAGAATACGTGTTAATACAACGGGTTGGAAAAGCTTGTCTGATAAAACTCTCTAGTGAAACAAATAATTTATTGCTGCTCGGACTTTCTGTATAGATGTCTTTAAAAAACACACACTGACGTGGAATCAAAGGAGCTGGTACTAAAAGAACAGAAGCATACAGGATTGGCTTTTTCCGTCTTTAGATTGGTAGACTATGTTGATATTGAAAATAATAAGTGGCCATATTGAAACAGAAAAACTTAAAAAGTTACTGTAATAATAAATAGGGAGGAACTGTGCTCTTGTGATTACCTTTAGGGGGCAGGAATTAGACCTGAGTGGAGAACGTGTTGGTGCAAGAAATGGAATAGGTAAACTAGTTTGTTTTCCCTCAGCTTTCTTGACTCCATGTTGAGAAGGATAAACTAGCTGTGCTGTAAATATGTACAGCATGTGAAATAGTTTGTGTACAAAGCTGTGTTTTTCAGAACATAACTCTGGAAATACCCTTTTGCATTCTGAAGGAGGCACTATGGCCTTCTGGCTCTGAAAGTAGAGCGCCCTAGGTGAGCATTATAAAATGATTGCAGGAGACCTGGAAATTACCCTTGGTTTGGGTAACCTGAAGGTGCCTGAAGTGATAGTTCTCATGCCTATCCCTGAAGGTCCTTGGTGTCGCAGTGTCAAAGGAGTGGAAGTCACGACGTTTGCAGTAACTTTTGATGGATTCATGTAGTCCTTTAGCATGATTTTAAAGGTACAGACTCAAGCTGTAGTTGCCAGTCTGAATTTAGGCTTTTTTAAAATTGTTAGCCAGTGCTAAGATTATCAGATGTTCTATATAGCAAAATTCCCACATTTAGGCAGTCAAATCCAAGGTCCCACATGAAAAGGAAATTAAATGTGACCTTTCCTACTTCTTTTTCTAACCAGCTCCTCTCTCCTAGCTCAGGTTGCTGGAAACCTGCTGCTAAAAACCTGTACAGAGAAATGACATTTGTTCAGAGGATCCACTGCACTGCTGCCACGTGGTCGAGCTGTGTATGCTTGAACGATGCGCTCCCTCCGTTTGTCATGTCGGGACGCCCTCTGCAAGCATTGTTCATCTTTCTTGACTCCTAATAAGCAGTGCATGCAGGTTCTCTTAAATCCTGAAGGCAGTCCCTTAAGCAGGCAGTTTGAGTATTTTCCTGTCCCTGCGCCAAGCCCGCTTAACTCAGCACGGTTGCGTATGCTTCAAAGAACGAAGTGGAACTAGGAGCCGATTTGAAATTGCTAAGGTGGAAAAGCAAATGGTAAAGCTGCCTTTTTAAAGATTAGATCTGGAATGTTAGACGATGGGCATTCCTAGGTGAAATGTATAGAATGCCATGAGAAAATGCACACTAAACTGTCAGGTTTTGTTTTCTGCTGTTCTATCACGCTTTTTTTTAAACTGAGCATCTTGGCAGCTTAGGTTTAGATGTAACTATCCGGCTTTCTTCAGATTCCTTGTGCAGTATTTGAGAAAACATTTATTAAGGATTTCATTCCCACTTTTTCTGAAAATTTTTGTGTAATTTTGCTAATGAGTTAAAAAAAATCCAACACCGGTGGATTTTTCTCTGCCTTCTTTTAAACTGAAGATATCAAAAAGATCCCCAAACTCTAAGTGTTTATTTTATTGGAACTCAAAAAGTCAACCAATCTCATGACAATCTTCCCTATGAACAAAACATTGGCTTATTTAAGTCAAGTTTTTAAAAAAATTTTTTTGAAGGACAATATTTCCATGAGTGTCTATTTTATTCCAGACAAATTTTAAACTGAAAACACCATCACGATTGCATTTTTGTTTCCAGCCACGCCTCAGTGCTAATATCATTCCTATGTTCCAGGTGTATTTGATGCTTCACAAAGGTGCTGTAAGAAATTAAAGCATTCATATAATGGTGTGTATTGTCCTTGGTCTTCCACCCTCGCCGTGCTGAATGGAGTTTGGTTACATAACTAGAAGACACTTCTAAAACATATCTGAGGCCTGACACCAGAAACTGTCCAGCTAGAGCTGTGAGTCCTATAGCTTGGTCAGCTGTACTTGGGATTTTGATTCCTGCAGTGCAGTCTCGGACAGAGCTTCCTGAAAAAATTTAGTCCTTGATCTCACAGTTGGACAATCAAATAATACAGTTAGAAAATAGGAAGTGAAGATCATAATTTTCGGTTAGTGATTTACTTAAATTTGCCTATGCCAACCTTATTTTGAAACCAAATAGATTTGATTATCAATGCCGGTGTTGATGCTTTTTTTCTGTTTGTGTTTGTTTGCTTTTTTCTTTTCTTCTTTTGGGAGAGGTACACATCTCACACAGTTGGAAGAAAAACACTGGTTCACAATTCCACAAGAAGGCTTGTCAGGTGATCCTGTACTGTTTCTGATGCAATGTGACGGATCAGTCACAAAAAAAGAGAGGACAATTATTTTCTTGGTAAGTTTACACGTAGAGCATGGAGGTATTAGCAGAAAATTGAAATTTTTTTAAAAAATAATTTTTCATGGGAATTAGAAACATTTCCAAGATCACTCCTGTTACTTTTAGTTTAGGTTAAGAAGTACAACATTGTGTACAAGCTGAAGTACAACTCCATACGTGGCCAGGAATCTTCTCTGCATAAGTTTCCTTAAAGGGTCAAGCACATTGCACAATTGCTACCTACTAGTGTAATTCCAGCACAATATTTTTTCATATGCTATACAAGATCAACTATCTAACAACTGGATTGATAAAAAGTTTGGAACACAAGGATAATTTTCAGAAAATCTTTATAAAAATCACAAATCAATTAGGCAGCATATAATTTTGAAAGGCAAATTTTTAACCTTGCGTGTTATTGCCAAAATGTTAACTACTCAGATGAATTATTTTTATTTTCTTGCAGAAAGCTATAATACTCTAATATTATCACTTTGGGGTTTTTTTTCTGAGAAGATGCTTTCCAAGCATTCTGTTCTTCAGTTTATTTTAGTACCACTGAAGCCAAGTTTATATGGCAGATGCAGTGTTGGAACTAGGCACAAACTCTGCAGTTATGTGTGTAATTTTTACCATTGTGAAACAGAAAACACCCGTTCAGAACATGGTCACCATTTTTACGTTCTTCTGGTATGACCGAACCAATGCTAAGAAGCTTTTCCCTTCTCTCTGCTGTTTTTTGATGAAGAACAGGCTATAATTAGCTGCTTATATGGCTTGCAGTGAGCTAATTAACATGCCACAAAGTACAAATTTATTCTGGAAAGCAGACCGTGAGCATTCTGCATTACATAGATACATTAATTGGTGCCTGGAAGTTATCACTTAGATTTTTGTTTGGTGTTTTTTTTTTCTTTTTCTGTCTTCTATTTCTTTCTTTGGCCTCTTTGTCAATATTCTCCATCCCTTCTCTATTTATCTCTGCTATCTGGGAAGAGGCTTGTTGAATGTTGCATAAACCCAAAATTATTGATTTAAGAACAATCATCAGTGACATCTACACCAGGACACGCTTAAAAATATTTAAACACTGCGTTTGCACACTTTTTTTTTTTGTGAAAACTTATTTTTAATGAAAATATTAGGGAAATGGATCCATTTGGATCACATCCATTGCTGTGAAACTATAACCGTCTTTGAGAAGGTGACAAGGGAACAGGGTGCTGCAATTGGAAGATTTCTCAGTGTCTTGTGGAAAAATTGCACCTAGCATGTCTCATTCCACTAGGTTTGTGAAGTTCTCCCATAATTAACTCTGTCCATCTGCTTCTTTTATTGCACTGCAGCTTGTGGCAGAAATTACTGGATTCAAATACAGCAACATCATTAACTCCCCATACTTTGATGAATGCGCAGTCGCCCTTTCCTGTAACATCTCTGTCAGACTGGCGCCATGTTATATTTTGGGAGAAAGAAGGCGAATTCCCGGATGGACCTGGCTCACTCCAGTAGGCTATATTCAATCCCTTAAACTGAAGGTGGCCCGCTACTCTGTGTGGTGGAGTTATGTCATGTACGTGCAGGCTCAGGTTTTAGTGTTCCCTTCAAAGACTGCTTCGTGACTGGAACTGCTGGCAAACATACTTACAGTCTCTTTAGCAGCCATTTAAAGGTAGAAAGAGCTATAAAGCTGATAAAATGTAGCCTGTTTCTTTCCAGTTCCTCCTCCTCCTCTAGGTTTGACAGGAGTCAGTGTCACACCACGTAATGAATAGTTGCTATGTCAGACAGCATGAGTTAGAGGTCAGCTCTTATCGTCCCAAGTCATCCATTGAAAGCTTACACAGGGATGCTGGCAGCATCTTTTCCTTTCTTCTTTATTGCTGAAAATGTCTGAAACTCAGCACCACAAAGCCACACAGTGTAGTAAGGGAGGGACAGTTGCAAACAGTGTCACCGAGTGCTGATTCTGGAGTTCCATGGCTTTTCTTAAAACACACTTTTGATCCCCATTCAAACTTTATTGTTGAAAGGAGGTGGGGGGATAAATTGCTCTAAGTATCTGTAATTTACTACTGTAGTTTGTGGAAAAATAATTTTTAAAAATTTTATTTATTTTATAATTTTTTTAGCAGAGTACTTCCCTAATACCACAGTCATCTGCAACCCCCAGGGCCAAGTGGGATACCTAGTTCTAGCATATGGGTTCAAAATATTGAATAAAATAACTTTATTCAGACACTTCTGTTGGAAGGATGCTTTTCTTAAACATTAGTTTACCACAGCCATACAAGAGTCCACACGTACAATTCTTCCATCAGGATGTGAAGCAAGCAGTAGTTTTGCTTTGTGGCATTTTTCTGCTAGGAGGTGTAATTCAGAAGCACAGTGCTTTGCTTCTTTTAAGTACTGACAAAGTACAGGTTGTTATCCTAGTAAAGAAATGGTTTCCTTGAATTTCACACATAATCTGAGACTGATTTTATCAGGCATTTATTTTGTGTTACCACAGTCCTGAGAACCTTAAAACAGGAAGCATCTGGAGGACTCTTATCCTACGGCTGGTGCTAGGGTATGTTAGCTTGGGAAATCCCTAGCAGAGGCCAGTGAAACACAAGGGCACCTCTTCTGTTACTCATTCTGGTTTGTAGGCAAGCCAGGAGCAGTACTGGGATGGTTCTTCATTTGTTTTTGTATATGAGGCGTTTGTTGGAGCCAAATGCTATTAGGAAGCTGAATTGGCTTTGGCTAAAGTTAACTTTTACATCTTTGTGCGAAACAACCTATTGAGGAAGAACATCTCCCCACTTCTCTTTCGCTAGTAAGCACTCAAAGCCCACGCCTGGTTTTAGGAAGGTCAGTAAGTTTTATCTTGCAGTCTTAATAAACAAATATTTGTCTTTTCAGGAAACTGTTTTCCTTCGTGTTCACGGGGAAAGAAACCAATGGTTCGTACAAAGAGCGGTGCTCCTGTTTGGAAAGAGACCAAAGCCCTCTGATTCTGGTGTTTCAGTTCAGAAAAGTTTGCTTCAGTGTTTCCATGGAAGTGATAGTATTCATCTAAGGCCTTCACACAAACAATATCAGTCTTGCCGAAACCGTAGGCGGTGATGCTCTCTGAAACTCTTCCTCTCGCTGGGCACAACCCCACCAGATGCTCAGCGACACCTGAAAGAATCTGGGCTGCTACTGACCTTAGTTAGAGTTGGAGATGCATAGTATGCTACAGGGCAGGCTCCGCAGTCACCGAAGCTGTGAGTTCAGCCCGTGTTGCTATACTAAAATGCATACCGATGAAGGCTCAACAAAGCGGGGGTGTGAATTGCTCTTCTGAAAGGAACATTAGCTGTGTTTTTTCTTAGGAAACTTGTCTGTCTGCTTTGATAATCATTGCGGCTATGGAAATAAATCCTTAGTGTGCCTTTTCTATCAAGAATCACTGATGTTTTAAAATACACAGGTCTTTAACTGAGAATAAAGCTTCTGATGCAGGTAAAGATCCATAATACACGCTATGGTTGCCAGTCACGGCAGCTTTACGGATCATCTAAACCGAGAAGAACGTTTGGCTGCATGCAGATTTCTGATCAAGTTGTTAGGAAAAATAACGCTTGGGGTTTTTTGTGTGTGGTTTGTTGGGTTTTTTTTAAGACCAGTATGCAGGCATAGCCTTGACACAAGAACTGAAAACTAGGAAACCTGAGTTCAGATCCCACTCTTACGGTCATTCCAGCCGTGGCCTTGGCAAGTCACTTCAACTCATGTTTGTAAAATACCTCTGTTTACCTAACTCACGGTAATACTGTGTCATGTGTTTTCTTCAAATTAGGAAAAGATTAAACTCTTTTTCCTGTTTTGGGAAAAAAAAAACCCTTCCTTGAAACTCCTAGAACATTTTGAACCTGAAAAGAGGCTGTAATTACTGATCACTGTCGTATGTTAGTAGTGCTAACGAACATGCTTCTTAAGCCTATTACTGCTACCAGGAAGAGCTCCAGGCCAGTAATAATATATCTAAGAATTTAAGTACTTTTGAAATAATAACAGCAACGTACTATCGTTTCACATTATATGCAGCAGCATAGGAAATTTAATGAAAACAGCAAAATGTCAACAGAACGGCTTACAAGCTTTAAGGCATTCATGCATTTCAAGCATGAAACGTTTTCAACAGCAGTAGTCTCACACCAAGATTTATTCTCTCTGAAGACTTTTTCATGGCTCATAAAGGGTGATGGATGGACTTAATTTTTAGTTTAATCTCTTTCTTTTCACTTCAGTAATTTCTTTGATACTAGCAAAAATTAGTGAGAATATGAAACCGCTCACCCGTCATTAGCGATTGCGTGTGTTACAGACTGTGCGTGGACCACAACAGGTTGCCTGACTTTTTGGGGAGTGGAAGGAAGGTCTTCCTTTCAAGAGTTTTTTTAAGTGGCATTTTAATATTTATTGCATATATTTTCTGAGTATAATTTTCCATTCTTCCAAATAAACCTGTTTCAAGGATAACTTTAAACTTTTTCNGGAGGAAGGTCTTCCTTTCAAGAGTTTTTTTAAGTGGCATTTTAATATTTATTGCATATATTTTCTGAGTATAATTTTCCATTCTTCCAAATAAACCTGTTTCAAGGATAACTTTAAACTTTTTCCCCAGCTATTGTAATCAGTTTACTGCTCCAGTACCTCGTGCTAATATACAGAAGACTTCTCTGACTTCACAGGGAGCCTGAGTGAGTAATGACAGCAGGACTGGGCCCTGCTGTGGCCTTGAGTGATACCTGATTCCCTATTCCGTCGGCTGAATGCTATGAAGGGAATTGTAAAGGCTCCATGCTATTGTCTGTGACTAAAATATGCTGAGAAAACAATTGCATGTTTCTGCATATAAAGAATAACTTTTGTAAAGTAAGAAAAAAATGAAATGTATCAGAGAACTGAAATTTGTCTAAACTTTTTTGTTGAGCTTTTAATTCTAAAAACTGTGTGTTATTCTATCTTTGCTTGGCACATTGCTCTTTCATTATGCTGCCATGCTGAAATATTTGGAACTGCAGAAAACTTTGCCTTCACACTCAAGTCATGTTTTCATACAGCCCGGTGGACAATGCTGTNATAAAGTAAGAAAGAAATGAAATATATCAGAGAATTGGAATGTGTCTAACTTTTTTGTTGAGTTTTTAATTCTAAAAACTGTGTGTTATTCCATCTTTGCTTGGCACATTGCTCTTTCATTATGCTGCCATGCTGAAATATTTGGAACTGCAGAAAACTTTGCCTTCACACTCAAGTCATGTTTTCATACAGCCCGGTGGACAATGCTGTGTAGGCTCAGGACCATGCTAGATGTTCTCTTTAGCATTTTCCATCCTGTCTCCACAGCAGCTTTATGTTGGCTCAAGAACTAAAGCCAACCATCATGCTCTTTTAATACATTTGAAAAGTGTTTTTGGCATCAAGGCTTGCGATCAGTGAAGTTCAGTGTATTTGGAATTATCCAGTTCTTCCTTTTGAAGCAATCAGGTATTTTAGTTAGTTTTGTTATCACAGTAGAGAAAAACAATATGGAACAAGCAAGAAGAGATACATATGTGTGAGAACGGTCTTATTCTTTGGAAGAGCTACATTGAAAAATTGCTCCTCAAAAGAAGGCAGCTTGAATAAAACAAAGCAGGAAATACTTTTGGGCAAAGACAACGAAATGACAGGCAGCTTTGATTGTGGAACAGGTACACCGCTTCCTTCAGAGTGTGCCTAAGGAGATCGTGGCAGAGTCACCCATTGGACCTTGCCAAAAATTGAGTAGATCTTTCCTACAGCCTGTAGTTGCTGCACCCCAATCTTTTGGTTCAGTCTTGGTTCAGTGATGTGAAGATAATAAATTACAATGTCTTTTAATAGGACATTATTTGGTATCTCAAGTGTAAGTTGAAAGAAGTCATTATTCAGGACAGTATGTAAGTGGTAAATGCTTTTGTAAATCGCAACAACTTTTAGATGTATCCACGCTTTGAATATACTTTTTTTCCAAGTTTATTTTTCTAGTATTACTGTGTTTTTGTGAGTGTATATGTGTATGAAAATACTGAAAAATACAGTGAAGAAAAGAAGATATTTCTGTTTATGGGCACTTGAACTTGCTTATTTTCTCTCTGTGTCTTGTGTGGGTTTCTGATCTGCACGTGATTAGAATAGCAGTGTCTTGTAAAAATGTATGACAGAAAAGGTGTGCCTGGTAAATAGGGACTAACTATAGGTGCTATTAAGGTATATATTTTAAGAGTTTATTTTGGGCTAATCAGTCTTTGTTTCCCCACCCCCAGTAACAGGTTTATACAAGTCAGTTTAGCGAACAGGAGCAGAAAGCCAGGCATAGGCAGACTTCGAGTAAATGCAAAGTAAAATGACGAGCTAGAAATTCATCTTGTAGTTTTGGGTTATTAGATTCAGACTTAGGAGGAGCTTTTATAGATTTATGGATGTCACTGTAGATTTACAGCCTGGAAAAGATGATAACAAGGTCCAGAAATCTGATGTTCGGTTGAGGCTTCAATATCTTAAAGGGATTAGCTGTGAGTTCTGATTTCAACTAATGGAATAAGTTAGATACAGAATTTCTACCCGTCATTCTGGGTTATGTTACGAAGTGAAGTGCTACTTGTACAAAAGATATCTGAAATCAATAAAGTACATTTTACAGCTCATGCATCCAGTGCAGACATTGGATATATATTTATAATTTTTTTTAGGTATGGTATTTGTACAGAATCTGACGCAGAATAGAACCCCAACTGACTGCCCGGATAATAGTAATCATAAAGCCTACTATGTTTTTACTGTCTTTTTCTTTGAGATGATCCTTAGTTTTGAGATGTGTTTGTATAGGAAGTTATTTTTTGGTTTATGGATGGTGGAGCACAGTCCAGTTACATCGCTTCCACGTCTTCCCAAAGCGCTAAATATCTTCATTGTTTTTAATGAAATCAGGAAAGAACATTGTATAATAACACTAAATCCCATGATAACAGCTGCTATCCTTTATTAGTTAATGATTTCCTATTGATTTCCTAGATGACAGGTTTTTTGAAAGGCTGTTCCTAATCTCATTTTTGTCTATCATCCTTTGCGACTTGTGTTGACAGTTCCTTTTAAAGAATAAAACAGATTCTTCTTGAAATCTGTTCTTTTATACTGAATTCCTCTGCCAGGGGCCTGTCATTCTCCCACTGAGGTAGTTGTTGACATTTATCAAAGCACAACAATGTTTAATTTAATATTTTTGTGCTTTAATGCCATATTCCCAAGACAACGGTTTGTCATTTCTCTGCCCCAATATAGCTAATGACAGCTAACTTCAGAAACTCCTTTCACTCTTTAGCATTTGGGCTTAATTAGTGTTATGTTATCTTAGTGCCTGATTACTAGACCTTTATTTGTAAAGTATTATATTGTGAGTACACCTGTTGAAATTAGTAAGACTAGGTACACCATAAGAGACGATGCTTTTGATGTACGAGGGAGAGCTGCAGAGCTGGGCATTTAGGCTACAAGAAGAATAAGACAGTACAGAATCACTGTGTATTCGTTAGTGATAGAACAGCAAGTGTATGTGTACACGGGCACGTATTTATGCTTGTATATACGTAGGTTTATAAATGTGTGTATGTGTGTATATGCAAACACATGTTTTGAGACTTAAAGCGACTTTGTGTGCTTCCTTTTTTAGCTATAGATCTAGAAGTTATGGAAAATAAGATAGCACAAGTCTCAATAAATGAAATGATTTTGTAAGATTTCCCCCATCTTGAACTTCGCTTTGATGAGAAGTTGATTAAACTGAGAGGCCAAGAACACTAGGTTCATAGAGCTGTAGCTGTGCAACAGTCTCCCCTTGAGAAAGCAAGGGTGCGAGATACATGGCCTTGCACTGTTGTTACGGAAAGACATTTCAAAACAAGGCTGGTGTGTGTTACAGCATCCTTTTGGACAGCCCCATGTTTGGTAACTGCCATCTTGTGTTTGCTGAAACCCTGCAGAAAACTGAGAAGCTGTTCTTCTCTGGGAAGACCAAGTGTGGGACTAGGTCTGGCCAGCGTTGGAGAGTGATTGTAATGGAGGAGGGCGTGGAAATGGCAGGATTTGATCATCGAAGTGTGTAACTCTACTGCAAAGGGATTGGGTTTATACCCAACTTTAAGCCCTTCCTGTGGATGAACCCAGCTCTGGAGTTGGTGGAGTTTGGAAGTGGTGAAGGATGTTCTTGAGCAAGAAGTTTAGTTCAGGCTGGATTACAAAGTGCTTGCAAGGTTTTGTTTACAAACTTCAAATGGAGAGGAAGTGGAGGCTGGCTAGGGGAAGATTGAAAAGTGGAAAAATCTGTTAAAGGTCCTCTCTGACTTGCGGGAAAGTAGATGGGCACACCCAGAGAGACTTCTGTTACTTCTTTCTGGCTTTCATTCTCCATGTTCATCCTGCAGGAAATGCAAAAAATCTTTAAGAATTAATTTATAGAACAGCTGAATAATTTAGAGTCAGCTGGTAGCAAAATGACAGGATCTGAACAACTAGCAGAAATGCAGAGCTGTACTGAGAAAAGCTTAAGTACTTTTGTCAGTACTCACATGCATCTACTAGATGAAACAAGGAAGGAGCTGGCATTAAGCTCCTCAAAACTCAAATGCCTGGAAAAGGGAGTGAAGACAACCACAGTGAATAAAGAGAAGAAACTCTGTAGGAAGGAAAGACTGAAAGCGGGGAAAAGGGAGAGACAGTTGTGAAAGAAAAAGTAATGAATACGGATGATTTGGAGACACAGTCACTGCGGTGGTAGTTTCCAAACAGGAATACGTAACAACTTGATCAAGAAACAAAGAAAAAGAAAGGAAAAACCAAGCATGGTAGCATGCACGAAAGATGTGACGGAACTGTCTCTAAGTGTTTCATTCCACAACCCGCCTCCCCCTGCATTAATGACACTAGTAATGAAGAAATTAAAGTAGTAATATCTTATGTTTTGGAAGTAATAAATATCCTGTGGAAATGTAAACAACTTCTGCTGAAAGAGGGCAATAAATACTGAAAATCTGGAGAGAGCTCCCAGTTGGTAGGGAATGTTTTTTCTTTGCGGTGATACTTCAAGGATCCTGACTGTAACAACTTCTAGTGCAAGCAGGATAGAAACGTGTGCTCTAATGTCACATTCCCAAGGCGGCAGTTAGTCGCTTCACTCTCCTGATATAGCTAAGCGTTAGAATGACTTAATAGTGTGCCCATTCTATACCCAGAATAGTTGTTGGACCTAGAGTCTTACGATTTTAGTGACTTCTGTAAAGGGAGTGAATGAACGGCCCTGGTGAGCAGCTTAGATATTTACATCTCTGTGCATTAAACCACACAAACGTACCATGATTACGTGGTACCTTTATCTCCTGAGATCCATTTGTATGTTGCGAATGTTCCTTCCTTGTCCCTTTTCCGGCGAATATACCTCTTCTAGTATATGTATGTGTGGTGTATGTATACCACATATATTCATTTAATGGATTAGGGTTTGTTAGATCAGTACTAAAAAAAGAAAAAAGGAAAAAATCATATTAACTCTTTAGTAATGTCTAGGTGGACTCCTTAGTTAGATTTTATGATTAAAAATGCAATGTATTAAGATCCACTACCCGTAAGAAACTTTTTAAGCTTTTTACTTTGGATTACCTTAACTTTGTTACCTTGAGAGGACAAATTATTCAGGGTGCTTCTGGGAGGGAAAGACAATTTAAGATTTTTAGAGATAGCACAGTAGGGAACCGCATTCTGACTCAATGAGCCACCACAAGTTAATCAGTACTTTTCACTCTGTATTGTTTTCTCTTGCCTTTGCAAATCTCATGCTGTTCTTGAAATGCTAGGGAATTGAAAGAACCAATTGGCTGTCAGTACTTGGAAAAAAAGATCGTATTTCACAGTAAGATAAATTTATATATCCTTCTTTTAAAACTTTTTATGTTCTTCTTTTAAAACTTTTTTATTTTTTAATTTTATTTAGCTGTTGGGACCCCCAGGAAAGAAAAATGCCTCTTGTGGAAACAAATGTCTTCCTGTCCCCTACAGAGAAAATTATTAAGAACAAATTTACTCATAAAGCAATAAAATAAATAAAAAAAAGATTGCCATGAGCAAAAAGTGCTATAAATTTTAACCAGCTTCTGGCACAAAGCTGAACTAAAGCATTGTTACTGCTTAAGAATGGCTTAAGACCTGAGATTTTGCTTCTACTTTCAAAGGCTCAGAAAAGACAGTAAGAGCAGTTACAGCTCCGGATATGTGTTCTGGATATACCCAGCTGTGTGGAGGTGCTTACTGTTAGGAGTTTGGGCTCGTTCTTTTCTCTGTTCCTCCTTGCTTTCCACACTAGTCTTCCCGCCTCCCTGCTTTTCCCCACCCCAGCCCCCCGGTTCATATTGCCACAAAAAAGAGAGACAGTTCTCAAAGTACTCTTACACGTGTTTAGAACAACGAGGAAAGGGGCGGGGGAGTTCAGAGAAGACTGTTTCTTGCGGTATCTAGTCACATTTTGTGATTTCGGTAAGAGCTGCGAAGTACCTGAACCCGCACCCAAACTCCAAGCTGTAATCAAGTAAATCATTATCTGAAGAACTTAAGTACTGCAGGGGAGAGGGAGAAGAATTAATTTCAGATATAGCCGTGTATTTTCTTGGAAAATATCGATATGCAATGAAAATGGTTATTGATGTATGGTATTTCAGTAGGAGCAGGTGCAAAGGCAGAACAGCAAGGCTGGAACTATGATACTGTTTTCAGCAGGCTGAGACTGGCTGAACAAGCATAAAACAGCTTTCAGTTAGTTCACCAAGTTTATGTACAGTCTTTAGTTGTGTGCTATCGGTAAAATGGTTGACTTCCCCCACCCCCACCCAGCCCTAACTGCATACAGAACATTGACTGTTGGATGCGCCAAAGAGATCAAACAAAGTGAGTCATTATGTTAACCTCCCTGCGGTAGGAGTGCAAGCAGCTTCATTCCTGAAACCCAATCGAAGCAAGAGTAAATAAATCAAAACCATCAAACAAATGTTTGATTCCAGACCATGTGCCCAGGGAACTATCTAGTGGCGGTAGAAGGTCTTCTGGTTTATACAGAGGACATCAGGTATGCCTGAGTCTTGACTAATCAAAGAATATAAGTATAAAAGTCACTACCTGAAATTCAGGAGGTAGTGATGGCTAAGGCTTGTGTTCAGTGTCAAGCAAAATCTTGAGGGACTTGACATAGAATTGTATACTCTGTCATTAAGATGATGAGGTGCAGTAAGCTTTCATTAAAATTTGCACCTTTATGTATGATACAGTTTCTTCGGTTGTTTCCTAGGTCAGTAATAGTTGTTACAGTAGCTGTAATCCATTTTACTGTTTCAGCAGACTGTAAGGTTAAGTTCCTAAGGATTGAAGAGGGACACAATCACACACCACCCGCACCCCCCCCTCGCAAAAAAACCCAAACCTCAAACTCGTGAGATTTCTGACATCGTAATTTTATTTTTGTTTGATTTGGTACCATTACTTTGATTTGGAAATTCATCTGGTAGGTAATAAATTCAGAGGACTTACTCCTTCTGTTTTGTAATTGTTGTTCAATTTATTTTTTTTTTATGTTTCTGTTTGTGAAAAGGATGTTAATGCACAATACTTGGAAGGATTAGGAAACCTGTGGCCCCAGTTCTGATCTCAGTGCAGCAGGATCATGGCACGCATGATCTCTTAGAAACTTACAAAACTAAGGTTCCAGACTGGATTCAATGCTTTAGATTTCTCGGTGGTGGTGGTGCATGTGGGTGTTGGTTTTGTGGGGGTTTTGGTTTTGCTTTGTCAGTGCAGAGGGAGAGTTTTGCTGTAAACATGTAACTTGGAATGACTGCTGATAGGAGCGATGGGACCGATTTCCCCACGTGCTTTGCTGCACATGCGCTCCCGGTGATCTGAATGCAGCTGCATCAGCAACCAGAGGAGACCTCCGTGCCACAGCCCAGCGACCGCCTGGGGCCGGCACTCAAGGTCACCTTTTTAGTGACGCACCTGTCAGTACCTCCTCAGAGCTGCTCTCCTGCTACAAATGTGGTAGAACGGATTCTAAGATTTGTGATAACTGTTGCTGAATAGAATGAAATCATGCACTTTTATGAGGGGGTAGAAACTATATGTGTGTGTGTGCGTGTGCATGTTTTCATAAAACTGTGCTAGGTTCTGCTCTTCTTTTCTCCTCTGAAAATCTGCACTACTTTCACTGATGTCACTCGTCTTTCTAAAGTTTTCCTGAGATAGCAATTTTAGCCTCCGAAGGCTTGTTTTTTGCTTAGTACCATACTGACTGTCGACAGGAATTTCTTCTGGAAAAGAGCTTTTCTGAAAAGTAGGAATTTTAATCTGCTGCTACCTTCTGTGAAATGCAAAAAATTATTATTCTTTTGTGTACTGTATGTCAAGGTGTACAGACCACATAGAGAGGTGTTCTCTCCCCAAAGAGCCTGAAGCCCAAAGACTTTGTTATGCTGATGAAAACCAGGACATACATAGTTTTAGATGCTATTCAGCAAATAAATTTTACAAGGTGTCGTTTAAAGAAAGAAGACTACAGGAATTAAAATGTGGACATCTCAGCTGCATTCAAAATAGAGTAGAGTTTGGGTTTCTTTCTGTCATTAGAAAGCCCAAAATGCCAGAAATCTTTTGTCTGTCTACATGTCTGCTTGTTACCATCAAAATGTGTATTAATCTTCCTGTTGATAAACGTACTTTTTGTAGTCTCCTCCTGCCAGACGGATTATTACAGGGCTTCTGGCTATGCGAGTAAAGGAAAAGTGCAAATGCTGCAACTTTTCCTCATGCTTTGTGTTTGCAAAAGAGGAGGACAGCTTCGATCACTTGTAAAAAGTCTTTGTTTTCTTCACATTCTCCTTCCCAGAAAATGCAGTTAACCATTTACTAGAAACAAAGAAATGTATTTGGTGATACTCCCACCTTATTGAGTAGCCAAAACTTTTTTCCTTAGGAAATCGGGCTCAATTTGTGTTTATTCAGCTTTTTGCAACTAAAATGCACAGCGTGTCAGTATTTGAAGTACAGTCACAGTGTAGCTATTGCCTCTTGTTAATCCAAGACGAAGGTCAGACTCTGTGCCGTGTCTGTGCTATAGGTGTCAGAACGCCTCTCAGCAGAGGGGTTTGCGCATTTTGTGTTTCTCCTATGAATCTAAAGAAGGTGTTTGAAGTCCAACTTGACAAGTTAGTACTCTGCGTTTCTTGGCCTTGATTTTGCTGAGATACATGTTTACGTGGGGTGGGTTAATCTTGGCTGGCTGCCTGGTGCCCACCAAGCTGCTCTCTCACTCTCCATCCCCAGAAGACAGGAGGAGAAAATCATATTGAAAAGATTCTGGGTTGAGGTAAGGGCAGAGAGATCACGCACCAATTACTGTCGTGGGTAAAACAGACTCAACTTGGGAAGATCAATTTAATGTATTACCGATTAAAAATACGGTGGGATAGTGAGAAACAAAACTAAAACCACCTCCCACCCACCTCTCTTCTTCTCAGGCTCACCTTCACTCCTTTGTTCCTGGCTCTTCTGACTCCTCATCCAACCCCAAGCAGCACGCACGGGATAGGGAATGGAGGTTACGGTCAGTTCATAACACTTTGTCTCTGCTTCTGCTTTCTCACAATTTTCCCATCCTCCAATGCGGATCCTTCTCACGGGCTGCAGTTCTTCAAGAACTGCTCCAGCATGGGCTCTTTTTCACTGGGTACAGTCCTTCAGGAACGGAGTGCTTCAGCATGGGTCCCCCACAGGCTGCAGTTGCTGCCAAGAGCCTGCCCCTGTGTGGGCTCTCCGTGGGCTACATCTTCCTTGGGGGCATACCCACCTGCTCTGGCATGGGTTCTTCGATGGGCTGCAGGGTGTATATCCGCTCCACCGTGGTACTCCATGGGCTGCGAGGGGACAACCTCGTTCACCATGGTCTCTGCTTGGTCTGCAGGGGAAATGCTTCCTTGGTCTGCAGAGGAAATGCTGGAGAACTGCTTCCGTCTCTTTCTTCACTGACCTTGTGTCCGCAGGGCTGTTTCTCTCATTCATTTTCACATTCCTCTCACTCACAACTCCTGCACGGCATTTTTTACTCTTTCTTAGACCTGTTATCACAGAGGGGCTACTGGTGTTGCTGATGGGCTCAGCTTCAGCCAGCTGTCCATTTTGGGGGTAGCTGGAAGTGGCTCTGTGCAACGTGGTGTCTTCTGTGCACCTCCTGGTGTCTTCTCACAGAAGCCACTCCTGCAGCCGCCCGCTACCAAAGCCTTGCCAGATAAATGCAATACACCAAGTTTCTTTTAAAATAGTGCAGTTAGTTATATTCCTGTAGACATGACTCGTCCCTTCCCATCAGTATCAAACTGTTATGCTTTGTCATTACTATGACAAGACAGGATGGGTTTGGGTCTCTGCAGAGCTGTAAGAAGACAGATGGTTGCCAGAAATGCTTTCTTCCTTCAAGTAAGACAAAACTTCAAATCGAGCATAAAATGCAAGGGAATAACAAGTGGACATTGGTGATCCTCCCCCTCTACTCTGCCCTGGTGAGGCCGCATCTGGAGTACTGTGTCCAGTTCTGGGCTCCCCAGTTCAAGAGAGACAGGGAACTACTGGAGAGAGTCCAGCGGAGGGCCACAAAGTTGATTAGGGGAGTGGAGCATCTCTCGTATGAGGAGAGGCTGAGAGAGCTGGGTCTGTTCAGCCTGNAGCAGATAGGCAGATTTTAAGGAAGCTGTTTTCGTTGTCTTTTTCACACTAAGGTACAGAGCTTTGTATTGAAAAGGGGTGTCTTGTGGAATGAAAGACCCAATAAACTAATGCTGTGGTTGTGTGTTGCCTTCGCCTTGTTTTCTTGGATTTCAGGGATGGCTTGTTTCTTATCGGCAAGAGATTTTCTGTGCTGTTGAATTGTTAATAAGGAAGAGTAAGATTGCTTATGCATTAGAGTAGCCAAGACTTTTTCTGCAGTATATAGTCGAGGCCTTGCATTGCTTGAAGGAGTGTTTGACAGATAATTACTTACACACAGTTGTCGTCTTCAGTGGGAAACACTGAGTGCTCCCTTCCTGCTGCAAATCTTTGTGACAAAGAAGCCCGTGTTCTGCTGCAAAAAAAATCTGTCCATTCTCTTGAGCCTGAAAAAAACCCGGTGAAATGAACTGGGTTTGCTCTAGTTTGAATAACATTCATTTTCATGAATAACATTTATTATCAAACTGTCATTCATACCAGAAGAAAATGTATTGAATCGAATCTTTCCCACAAGAAAGCTTAGATTTTCATTTCTAGAGTTTAAATAAATGATGCTACAGCTTTTAGGCCTGTATGTGTCTGCAAGCTATAATGTCAGGAGAATTGCAAATGCCAGAGGTGATTTCGATGCTCTTTCTCCATGAGGTTTTAAACCACAGTGCTGCTTAAATACAGTCCTTGAAGTTTGAAGTTTGACTTAAGCCAGACTGGTTCCTAAGACAGCTTGGTTTGCTGTCCACTTGAGAGCAAAGTATGAAAAGATCACATTTAGGCAGAGGATTTTTTAGTTCCGTTATAAGGAATGAGGATGTTATTGATAGTTTGGTAGCAGCAATACATGTAATGGCACAATCTTCGGGAATGGAACCATTGCAGGTAATTGATCTGCAAAGTCACACTTTTTATATATGCTGAAATATGATTTCATTTAAGTATGGGGGAGTCTGGTTGTATTGTTTTTGTTTTAATAGCAGCCTAGAAGGTTTCTTCTTGCCTGCCATAGCTTGCTAGGCCATTTTGGAAAGCAATCTGGCAGGAATCTGCTTTGCACTGTATTAACCAACCATTATTAAATGTGATTCAGAAAAACACCGTGAATGATCTTGAAGAAATCGTAGTTGAGTAACTAGAATAACACAACCCCTTGAGAACTTCATACCGAAATACAGTCACTAGTTCTCATCATCAGCTGTTGAAAAAGTGAGAATAAACCGAGCGATAAGACATAGAATAAAAAAGATGAGGGAACAGATAGTCCTTTTTTTCTACAAGTTAATGGCAGATGTGTCAACATTTCTCAGTCTGTATATTCTGAATAGCCACTACTCATGAAAAACATAAATTGATTTCATGCCTCTTTTCAAAGTTAAAAAATAGTTAAATTGTTCACATATATCATTGAGCTGAGTGAAGAAATAAAGTGCATCTATGTATCCGGTTTCATTATTGACATACTCAGGAACGAGTGGGTTGTTCTTTCTGTAGTGGAAAATGGTAGAGCTTTTATATAGTATTTTCACCTAATCTGGTATCCATATGTATGCACTTGTATATAGTATGTAATATGTAGAAATATTATGGCATTTAACCCAGCAAATACCTACAAGAAAAAAACTGCCCAGTAAAACACTTCTAGTGGCCAAGTGGAGGTTACATGAGCACAAATGGAACTGGGATGGAGTGGAAGATGGACCAAACATAGGGATAGTTGCATAACTAGCTTCTGTAAGACTTATGACATTTTACATTAACTTAGGATCTTGAAGCACTTTTATAATTCCAAACTTTTATTTTTCCCTTTCCATTCAAGCGCATATTATTTCCGTTTCCGTAAATTTCTTTCCGAAGAGTTCCTTGCTTTACAGTTTTTCCCGTGTTGTTTTTCTGATTGTTGTCTTTGCCACATGTTCTAGTTTCATCCTGCCTCAGTATTTCGCACATAGCGCCTGAATAAAACTGTGCTGCTGGCCCACAACCCCATGTGGTAGCTGCCGAGCTCAGAGAAACATACTTCTTCAAGGTTTCAAGTCCAACTTCCTCAAAGCAGAAACCTTTACTTACAGCTGTTCATCTACCTCAAAGAGGGACGGGTGGGGAATCAAGCCGGGGGAATGGTAACTGGCATATGTATTCTGATCTTAAAATGTGACTTCAGTTTCTCCTTGGTTTACTCTGACCTCGCTAAAGAAATTATGAAACCACAAAAGACTGTAAGTTTCCAGCTCAGACACGAGTCCTACTCAATATTATTTCAGAGCAGAAGTTGGCTTTGAAGGTGCTACTGGTGATCTGACAAATGTTAGTGGTCTAAACAAAGTGGGTGAAATATGTGAAACTGCCAGAGTGCTGGTATGTCTGTACACACTGAAAGCCAGGATACAAGCACCACTTCACTACTTTATCGGCTCTGCACTTGGTTTTTCTGCATGTGTGAATTTTAGCGCTTATTCCTGGCTCAGGACTAATCAGAGTGATACCAAAGATGGATCTGCAGTAACAAGAGCAACAAGCATTTATATCCCACAGATGAAAATGCAAACAGCAAGAGGTGGTAGCAGCTTCAACTGATCCTGTTACAAGCCCGGTCACCTTGCTTGCAAGAGCTTTTACTCTGAGGGGCTCAAGTTGGAGCTCGCTCTTTACGACTTCTGTCATCAACTTGAAAAGATGAGTGAGTATCTGCTGTGTATTGGATGGCTCTTTGTGGTGCAAGTCCTTTGCTGTGGGTACAGCACAGCCTACCCTGCCCTGGTATTCCTCTTGGGTATCAGCCCCAGGGAAGAGCCGCCACCATCCCTTTTTCTTCAGGTTTCCAGGCTTAGCAGATCGTGCTTGTCCGATGCTAAGGGCTCTACCCCAGGCAGTCCCTCGCTGTGTGGGTTATCATGAATGCTTTCTGTGTCCTTGGTCTCCCTTCCTCTCTCTTTTAACTGGGATAGAGGATAAGTAGGTTGGTAAAAAGGCACTGAATCACATTTTTTTGTTGACCTTGTATTAAATTCAAAGTTCTGTGTAGTTTTTGGCAGAAAGTGATGTGGAGCTTGACATGGTTTTTAGCCAAGTTTTCGCTGAATTCTTCAGGAACTCCTCAGACCTGAAACTCAGAGGTTTAAACTACAGCAATCATAAGTTGAGAAGCGTTGAATCTCTGCATGGGCACTGCATTTTGTGCAGCTCCAAGTTTCAGCAGTTGGATTTGGTTTTGTATATCATCAGGAAAGGGTTGGCCAAATTTACAGCAAATGCAAGCCTGTAGACAAGAAGCTTACACTGATTTATTCTAACTTAACAACAGGACCCAGTGCTGTTTATGGGGTATCAATGGATGTAAAACACTTTATGAAAACATTGTTCAAGCTATTAGAATTTCATTCAGACACGTGTATAAACAAAGGCTCTCCACTGAGCTCTTTTGCAAGATGTTCTACAGAAAACGTTGTATGAGAATGGAGGACGGCGGGAGGAGGAAGCACATCTAGAAATATGATAAAAAAATACTGTAAGAATGAAGTCTGTTGCCTACATTGGGGTTAATCCCTGTGCAGACAGCTCAATGCTCAAGTGGTATTTAAACTCCAGTTTGAGGTCTCACAAGGAAACCAAGACTGCCTCTTGCTGAATCTCTGCCTTGCTGTTAATTCCTTCCATCAGACATGCGAAGTCTTGTAGGTCATTAATCATCTTAATCACATTAATCATATTAATAAATATACAAACCTGAACAACTTAAAAAGGAATAATTAAAAAATTATTTAAAAAAAATCTAATAAAACCTCATTTATAGAAGGAGGATGAACTGAGAAGAGAACTGGATTTTTTAAAAAAACAGATTATTGTGCTTTGTGGTCTGGTCTTGAAGAATAAATTGGAATTCTGTTAGCAGCCGTGTAGTAGTGTATGAAAGTTTTCCTTGAAGGAAAAGCTATATTGGAGATTTTAATTAGTAGATGCTTGAAATGAGGTTAAGTTGCTTATTGGTAAAACAGGACATGGTCATGCCATTAGGAGTGCAGGCTACAGTACTGCCCTGTGTATCCTCGTGGGCTAGTGATTTGAGAAATGAGTGTTTGCCTTCTGTCTCTGCAGCGAGTGGGAGAAGACAGAACATACACCACTGCTCTGTTTGACTATGCGAAGCGGATGCTTAGCTGTGTTTGCCTTTTTCTTTCCATTTAAATGACTTGTTATTTTCAGCTTGAATAAAATAATACATCTTGCCAGTTTACATACATATCTATATATATATCTCTATATGTATCTCAAAGGGATTTGGAGTAAGTCTGATATGAACCAGCAATGTTGGAGGCAGACAGGATATCTTCCTGCTTAAGTCTTGTAACTTAGAAAATAAACCCTGTGTTTGCATGCAGGCATCTGCAAAGAAGGATTTGGACTATTTTCTACCACACATGCCCAATCCACCAATCCAACAGAGAAATTTGAATTAGGAATATTTTTTTTCAATGTATTTTTCTGAAGGCGTAGTGAATATTTTTCTGAATTGATGAACAAACATACATGTTGATTCACCTTAAATTTTATGGTTTTCAATTCCTTAAACTCCAATAGCAATTTAGCAAGTCTTTTATAATTCTTCATTCTTTAAAATATATTAAAAAACATTCTTAAAAACAGACCTTAAAACCAACTCTTTATTAAAAGTGGAGATTAATCCTTTTCCTTACCTTTTGAAAGTGTAGTCTTTGTCCTTTATAGAGTCTGAGCACTCCTTAGAGCGCTGTGTGGTTTCTTTAGTAAATGTGAATGAAAGCATACAATTTCATTTGGCTTTTCTTTCTGCATGCTTTACTTTAAGTCTTAGTTTAAGTTCAACTGATAAAATACAAAATGAAAAAATAGAAGATTGATTCTGGTACTTCATTCAATTCAAAGTAGAATCTTTGCTTGTTGATGTATTTTTATGCTAGGTTCTGATCTGTATGGTGGTGTAGTGTCATTTAACTAGATTTGTAAATGGACAAAGACTAGATGTATTATAGATATAAAAACTTGGCAAGTAACCTCAGTTTTAGGAGTGGCTTATATAATTCGGCTTCACAGAGGGCAGTAGTTCAGATATCACCGATCTCTGGGGACACAGAATAAAACTGCCTTAACGTCATCTTCACTAGCACATCAAACGCGTAGATCCACTGAACTACCAGCTACTAGAGAATTGCGCACAGAAGGCAACTCATTGGCGCTCTGAAGTCGTCTGTGCGCCGTATTTCCTAAGTTGCTTTGCATCCCTGGTAATGGACCATATGAGAATTCATGGGTTTATGCCAAATGAGAATTCTTCTAATCTTGCAAGGGGTGCGTAAACTTGCTTTAAGCTGATTTACACGGACAATATGCTCAAAGCAGATGGAGTACATCCGTGCCTTGATATAATGTCTCTTAATAAACATTGCCAAGCAAAGAACCCCCTGACACAAAACGCTGCAGATACTGTAGTTAAACAAAACAGAACACTAAGCGGATGACATCTGTGTAGTGAGGCAGACTTTTATCTCTGTTATTCTCTTTCCAACTGTTGCAAGAACTGGACATAAGGTTCATTTTTCCCAAGCGTTTTATTGCAGAAACAGTGCTTCTGCAAGGGCATCATCGTTGGTTTACCTAACTTGGAGGGATCTAAGAAATACTGTCACTTTGGATTGTTCTAGATTGAGCAGATTGGCCTGTCTGCCGTTAGGAGGCATGAGATAAGATCAGTTGCAGAGCTGTCACTTTATGATTATTCTTTTTCTTAATACGGTTACTCCAGTGCATACATATAACCTATGAGATAATCTAAACAGACATGCATTCCATTATGTGTACAGGCAACTAATCATTTGAGATGCTTACATTTTATGTTTAAATTCAGAAGTAAACTGCTTTGTTTGCTATGATAAGATAGCGGGGACATGTTGGCTGATACAATTTTTTTGAAGTAATTTTCCTATCAAGATGCAGGTAAAAAAATGTATTAAAAATGCTAGCTTAATAATACAACATGATTAGCTAATCTGACATTAGCATAGCATTAGGTGTCTTCTGAAAAGAGAAGAGTCGATTTAGTGTCTAAACATGCTTCAGCAGGTGTATTACAGTTGGAATAACGTTCTCATTCTTACGCTATTTTGTCTTAAGCTATTCACGTGCAGTCTTTGAGCTTCCAAACCAGTATTGCAAATCAAATTATCGTTTGTGATGTTGATCATTAGCTACAAATGACTAGATTGAAAATGTGGGAGGAGAAGAAATTAGGGGACAATATTGGGTTTTAGGTGGGTTTTCAATGCTGTTCTTGCACGGGCTGTTGCGCTGTGTCGCTGTGTTCCTAGCAGTTCTTGTTTCGCCCTCAGTTTTTAGATTATTATATGCATGTATTAGTAAGTTTGTATATTGCAAGGACACATCCTTTTAGAGTCTCCCGGAATCTTTCTAGAAATCTAAAACTCAAGTTGTTGCAATGATTTATATTTTTTTTATAAATGAAACAATTACAGCATTGATCTTTGGGGGCTTTTCTTTTTTTTTTTTGTTTTAAATGCTCCCCCTAGCCCCCAAAGAGGATTAATGTAAGACGTTGAGGACATTGCTTTTTTCTGTAGTACAATAGCCTGTTGTTCGCATGTGGAAGAGATGCCCGTTAGTGACAAGTGGTATATTTGTTTTCCCACCGAGGCCGACGCACACTTTCAAAGGTCAAGCACTGTCTGATACTGCATTTACTGGCTTAAACTTTTCTTTTCCCACAGTGGATGAATTTGTATGAGAACTGTCCCAGCTGCTTTTCCATTTGCTGCAATGTGTCTCTAGCAGTTCTCCAGCTTCTTTGCTTCACTGGAAGCTGAACACAGCGCAAGTTCGCAGCTAATTAGTCTGTCCTGATAAATAAAGCGGTGCTTTATGTGAGAGTGGGGCAGACCTGGGTAAGCATAAGCAAATGCCTCAGGTTACAAGTTGCTTTTTCAAAGGGCTCAAGTGCGGATTTTGATCCTCACTTCGATTAACAGGTGAAAACGCAAAATAAGAGCAAGCTGGGGAGTTGCGAGTGATATTTCTTTCCCCATCTTACATTTTGTGAAGTATTTCCATAATCCATAAATGTTTCCAGTGCATGTTTCAATTCAGGAACTTTGAGAAAAAGAATGTCACACGGCAGCAGCTGGGGGATGCTTGCTTACACCAAGGACCAAACTTTGTACTGGCTTTTGGAGTCGTCGTCTCCATAGCACGCGCGGGTTGCTGAAGGAGATTTCTGTCCCCTTCCCCTCATTAAGCAGCAGGCAGCGGTTCTGGCTGAGCACTTTGTTCGTCAGTCACGTAGGGCCTTTTCCCTTAGCTGTAGCAGGCAGTAAGATAATGTCCTCTTGTATTCAGGCAAGACCAAACTCGGTGAGGCACAAAATCAGTTATTTCCAACCAGCTTACTTTTGATTGAAGGAACAGCTTCCAGTCTCGCAGCAAGAGGACTAACTTGTCATTCACTGATGCAGTTTACCTGTTCCAAAAGGAGCAGCGATTGTTTCAAAGAATGAAAGCAGCCACTGTTAAAAACATAAGCTACCAAAACAGTATAGGATTACTTTAAATTAACATTACTTGGGAACATTAGGAACAGATCACTTTTACTATTTGTTTTGAAGTTAGCATTGTTTAAAGTCTTTGTTAAGAAAGCATTTAATTAACACCGTAGAGGGGAAAATGAGGTATTTAAATTTTTAAAAAATGATGCTTAATCATTTGTTATAACTGTAATCCAGAATTACCTCAGGGTGAAGGTTTCAAGCAGCTAATGTAATGCTGCTGTATTCCTTTTTGCTTATGAGCAGTTCTTCAGTCAGGGAGGTGAAAATATAGTGCTTTTAAGAAAATTAATTATTTTGAGTGCATTTTTTTACTGCCCATCTGTTCTCCAATGAAATGGTGTGTCACCAACCCCCTTTCGTAATATTGTTCCTGGTGTTAGCTCAAGTGCAATAATTGCTTTTTCTTGCAGGCTGGGTGAGGCACCGACCTGTGAAGTATGAGTTAAAGTTCAAATTATGCAGCCTTTCTTCTTTGCTTTAGACTACCTGCTCTGAATATATAACACAACCAGTAAGACATCAAATAAGATTTCTTAAAAATGTATTTTTCAGTTCTGAGGGTAGATCAGTATGTGGGCAGGAGACAAGTGCAGTATGCTTTTCTTTAAATAAACACAAGAATTTCACAATGCGTGTTAGTATCGCATCCTGTTTTATAGCCTATTCCTTCCCTTCTCTGTTTTTTAACAGATTAGCCTCAGTGCTAAACTGTACTACCTGCAGTCAGAGGTTTTTGTTACAAAAACGTATTGTAGCAAACCCCCATTTAAAGCATCAGTTGACTTATCTGTATACACTATGTGGAAGTCCTTTATGGTCAACGGGTTGAGCTACTACACGAGAAAAAGCAAGGCTGTCACAGGTGTAAGAATTAACTATCACGTGAAAGGTCGGCATTGTGCCTAGTATTTTTGCTACTCATATCCTTCTGAGTTATATGCTTGTCACTGTCGTCAAGCTACAGAGCTTAAACAAATGTATGGCTGAGATTGGATATCAGAAGAGAGCTAGGAAGGGGGAAAATACTAGTTGTGTTTTGGCAATTCAATGAAACTCCCGTGCACAGTTTATTAGCACAGGTAGGCTGTCATGTCTTTCCTTCTCCCATTTCCAGTGGGTCAGCCAGGCTATTTATTGGAATATCGGAAGACTGGAGTTCTATTTAAAACACCATAAAATAATCAGATTAAATATTCAATAGCATCTTCATTTCCCTGGACAGCAAAAACCATTGCCATCTATGGCAGATTGATACAACCCATATGTAATCAGATTGGTAGAGTAACATCCTATTCCTCAGAGACGGAAACTGGCCGCTCTGAAGGCGAGATGGCTGCAACCACTCACGCTCTTGTTAACATGCAAATCCTGTCCATATGAGGTTATTATTCTGGTCCATTCTTAGCTCCACGCTTTCACTGTGCTACTGAGTGAAGATACTATTTCTGTACTGTGCAAAGCCTGTCTATCGGTGAATTCATCTGTGTCTAGGTAGAAATCTCCACTGCTGTTGAGGATCCTGGGAAATAGAAGGCAAGGCTAAAACCCTTTAATGAAAATGAAGTGACTAAGCGGTGCAATACAGCCCTGTCTCTGTGAGATTGCCAACTTGTGCCAGATTTGGTCAACAGTATTCTTTGCTCAGAGGTTTTGCAATTAGATCACATTTTCTAAAACACTTTATTCTTGTGCATATATAAGAAAGAAAGGAGAGAAAACATTTTTAGGTGGTGCTGATGTGTTGTTATAGTAACTTCAAAAGTCCAGGAATCTGAGGCGCAACACTTTAAACTGTCGGCCTCTTGCAATTTCCCAACGGCCAAATGTTCCCACTCTGTTATTTCTACACCACTATCTCCTTTGTTAGTGATTTAGTGTATCTGTTAGCAAATTCTCTATACTTCTTATGCATACATAGTGAAAGGAAATTATAAATGGGTGTACTGGTCAGGCCAAGGATCCGTCTCACCCGGTGCCTTTTATCCAGCAGGATCCAAAAGTGGGAGGCTAGGGAAGAGTGTAAATACTGATGATACTTCACCTAAGTCCTCTTCTCGTCTCCCAACCACTTGTTTCTCAGAGCATTCCTCATTCAGATATGGTTTGTGTGTATTAAGTCACCTTTGTTGGATTCTGTTCCAGGAAGCTGGTCATTACTCTCCGAGCCTGTTAACTTTTAGTATCTAATATTAGATGACTAAGAGAGTAGAGGTTAGAACTGGGGATACTGGATGAACTAATGTAGTTCTGCTCTTGTTTCAACCATTATCTCACTATGAGACTTTGGGAAATCATGTAATCTCTCTAAAGATTTAAAAGCTTTGCGTGTAAAATGTGAATAGTACTTACAAATCTTGAAAGTTTTTTCTCACTGTACCATGAGCAAATGAAATATTATCCTTTACTATCCTCATCAGTGTCCTCTATATCAAAGAAGCTCTGTGAGGGAAGGATAAACATAAAAGGAGAAAATTTATTCCCAACTTGACGCAAGAAAGACTCTTGTGATATGGAACGCTTTCTCTTGAACTCCGTATTTTAAGAACGTAAATAACATTTGTACCCACACATTTACATCGGGTGTAGCATAAGGCAAAATTATCATTTTCATAACCCTATCATAAAGAATCTGCAACTTTGTGAAACTGATTCTTCTCACTAAGTCTGGAAAATTTACTCCATCTTGGAGCACAGATTTTGAACTATGAACAAAGGATATTTAAAGGCCGTTTTATGCTAATGACAATATTTCATAGAATAATGAAAAAAACCAAGAAGCCTTTTAAGAAGGCTGAAATTAGCCCTATACTGTAGAGCGCCTGCTCGGCAAAAACTCTACAGCAATCACGGCTGTTAAGCGAGGCAGCTATAGGAAGCAGTCTGAGTACAACCCACAGCGACTGACACAGAAGGCAGGCAGAAGAGGTAGATGTTGAAAATGCAGCTCAACATGATCCAAAGGCAACTATCTAGAGGCAGCAGGATTTTTTACGTACACCTTCTCAGGAATGTGAAGAGCTGTGTCTGTAAGCGGTCTCTTAAACTAATGGGGCTGAAGAGACGCATTCTTGATTCATGCTTCTGCCTTGTTCAGGCTCTGAAAACCCAGCGTTTTTTGTTTATCTATCCCGAACGACTTTATTTGTCTTATCACGAGCTTTTAAGCTAGTATTTATATAGCATACAGTGGTAGTAATCGCTTTAGCTTAAAAGTGCTCACCGCAATGGTGACAATGTATGCTTTCTGCTGTCCCTCACTTCTCTTCGAGCACAGGCATTGGACATAAGGATATCACTTTTTCACAATGAGTAAAACAGTGAAATGCTTGTGCAGGGAGGCTCTGTGGTCTCCCTCCCTGCAGCTTTTCAAATCGCAACTGGATAAAGTCCTGAGCAGCGTGATCTGATCTAGCTGGCCTCATTTTGTGGTAACTCCTGAGGTCCTTTTTAACCTGAATTATCTCGTCCCACTTGGACGATAGAGACAAACGGATGCATATCTTTCACCTCTTGAATACCTCTCGACTCTTCGAGCTACTGCATTTAAAACAGAGAGTCAACTGATTTTTCTCTGGCAATGTTTTCAGTGGGAGTGACCCTGCTCTCACTTAATGAAAAGAAGGTCTCAGGTGACTAGGCTTGGGAGAGATTTCTAGGATGCGATCCCAGAGTGACAGAGAGGCCTCTACCATCACCAAGTGTCGTGTCGGAAGAGAGTCAGGATTTCAGAAATGCTCTTTTTCTGTGTATTTTCCTTCTCAGTAAGACAACGATCAGTGTACTGATGTTAGGAAAACTTCCGCTCAGCGTGTTAGTTTTTGACGATCCATTTCTGAAGGCTTACAGAAGTTTTTATGGAGTACAGTTGGAACAACTTTTTGTTTCTGCTACCTAGCCGGATGCTGCTCTCTGAGCAGCTAAATTACTGCTAGCAGATTGTGTGAATGTTTCTGATCTGTTTTGATTCAAACCCAAAACAGGCGAGCATGGCACACCTTAAGTGGCGATTTAAAATAACCTAGCTGTCTCCAGTGTAATCTCTGTATTAGTTTAACTGCTGGGCGGTTGGTGAGGACTATCATCTTCATTTGCTAGGCCTGGCTCCAAAATAGCTGTTCAGCTGTTCTGTGATGGAAGAGCTAGGATTCAGACCTAGAGGCTAAAACCTTAGAGGCTAAATATTGACAGCACTGCAGTCCCCACAGCTGCCGTGGCAAGTTCCTTTTCCTTTCTTTTTCACAGTTCCTGGCTACCTTCTTTCTTCTGTTCCTGGGTGGAAACGTGACAACTTCTGTCTCTGTTTGTTACTAGGCATTTGGGGAGGCGCTCGTAACCAGGCCTGCCCCAGCCACCGCTGTAGTTCTCTCTCTTAATTTCTGTGCTGGCATTAAGACAGCATTGGCACCGAAGTTGTGAGGAATATTGACAGCAAACTGAGATTTAGACTTGCAGCTAAATACACGTGTAGCAACTCTTACGAAGGTTTCGAAACAATAGCTGAGCATATTGGCGTAGATGAACAAGAGCTAGTTTAACACACCTGCAGCTAGTTGCTTTATTACCTGCGAAGACTTAGCCTTCTTCTTCCTAATAAGCATTGAAAACCCCATGACATTATTTCTGTGTATTCATTCTTAAGTACATTACAAAGATGGGTAAAAAATAGCAAATACGGTGCATGGGCAGAAAAGGCAGGATGGTCTACAAAGCTTTCCTAAGAGGCAGTGGGGGATGACTTTCAGATTCCACCTTTCTCTACAAGGGTATTCTTTGGGTAGGGTATATATTTAAGGAACACCCATTAGCATGTTTCTGCAGGGAAAACATTTCCCATCAGACAGCATGATAAGGAACAAGTTGCTAAATGCGAATTAGCATCTATTGTAACAGGGAAACAAGCCAGGCTTAAGAGCCTTCGAGGTGGTTTTGTGTGTTTTAGTGTAACACGCTGCAAATGCTACTTCGAAATCTTAATTGGCTTTCCCTGACACAAGGATATTTACCAATGGTTAATGTGTTTTCTAATACAATGTGTTTTTCTGGAGGCAGAACTAGCTAACCCAAAATCTCATCATTCTTGCACTGTTTTTCACAGAGAACTATTTCAACAAAATATTACTGACTGAAAGGAGAAGAAACCAGAGTGATCTGTCTTCTAGAGTAACCGTGCAATAAATACTCCGAAACATTAGTTGTTAAATGTAGAGTGAATACATCTGGATAAGTAAAACAAACTCTGTGATCATGATACTTGCCATCCTTGGAAAAAAATCTACGGGGGAAAAATGTTTGAAATCACGTGTTACAGGAACGTTTGAGGAGCTAAAATCAGTACTTACCAAGTCCGTGGGGATTTTGGGACATTTTATTTTACCATTTGAAAGTTGAATTTTCAAAACACTTGTATACAAGAATGGCCACTGCTTTGTTCAAATAAGCATCTGTAGCTGTAAATACTGAATTCTTCGGCTCTTGCGGGTGAAAAAAAGAAGTGCTTTAGTGACTTCTTGGAGGGGTTGTTTTTGTTTCGTGTTTTCAAGGAATTTGTTTCAATTTCACTATTTTCTGAATGCCAGTTTATGTTCAGAAGTCCTTCTAGCCTGTGAAAAACTTCATGGGTTTCGGAGATGTTAGAGGCAAGTGAACTCTTCTAAGATACGCATTTCCAAATGTGGAACAAAAAAATCAAAACTTCTCAGAAAGCATCCTGCTGCTTTTGAACTTTAAGTAGCGCTCATGTTCTAATCCCTTTGACAATACTAAGAAAGATAGTTTGATAACTAAATTAAAAACTGCTAGACGCATTAGGGAAAAACAGTGACATTAGAATCTCAAAAACTTTTAGTTCCGAAATGTTACTATATGATTTTGCAACTTTTACTTATTTCAAGAAACACCCTTACAACATTGGCTATTAGCGATTCTGAACTGAAGCTGACATTTATTTCATGTAGACAAACTAGGCAGTTTACCCGCTCTGCTCTTGTTTTATTGTTTGAATAGGTCACAAAGTCCTGCTTTTAAAATGGACAAACACTGTGGGGTGTTTTTTTTTTTCTCCTTAATATGTCACAGAGAACGACTTGCAATTCAGTGATGTCAAACAGCATTTGTACACATTTATCTACTTCTTGTCACGTTTTCATCTAGAGGATCCCAGCCAAGAAGAAGAGTTCTCTTGTAGTAGGAGCTCTACTTACAATGAAGAAAGTCTGTTTCCCAGGGCACTTTCACAGGCAGTAGCTGTCTCTGAATGTCTGTCTTCCTCCTTTGTGTTCTTTCCTTTCACAGATGCGTATTAGCAAAGGGAAGAAGTTGACTGTAAATTAATTGCTTTGCCTTTTCTCACTATTTTACCCCCTCCAATAACTTGTCACACGAAGTGGCCTATACAGCTAGTGTTAGTTCTGCGTATCTCCAGTGGAATAGATCCTAAGCTCTTTAATCAAAACATCTTCACTGCCATTATGATCACCCTTTAAAAATTCCATTTCTGGTGTTAATTTATACGAGTTTTTGATTAAAAAAAAAAAGGAAAAGAAAATGATTCTCTGTTTCACAGCTTTTCAGGCCTAGCCCACTCTCTGCATCTGTATTCTTTCGCAAATCAGAAAAATATAAAATGAGACAGCATTTTCCTTCAAAAATGTGTTGTTATTTTCCTGGCATTTTCATACTAACAGTATGCTTCAAGGTTTTTAGTGTTTGTCAACTTTGTTTTGTGACAAATTTCACAATCACGTTCAACTGTGTAACCACACTTTAGAGCTAGCATTTAAAAACTAAAAGCTAAAATGCAATTTCGTAGGCAGAAAGATTGGATTTTTGTATGTGTCAGCACAGCAGGGTGATTTTTTTCCAAGCAAGCCTAGTTAGAATAGTGACTTGTCAACAGATCAAGTACATAGCTGGAATAAGTGTTCCTTGCTTTAAAACATCTGATCTGGATTAATTATCCATTAAAACACTAAATCAAATACAAAAGGCCCTGTGATTTTGCCAGAGTCTGTGAAGAATGTAACATGATTTTTGCCCAGGAACAGCATAACCTCAAGCTGAAGTATGTAAGCCAAAGAACTGATGATGTGCTTTATTTCTTGCGTTCGCATTTTATAGCTAGGGAATAAACTCCTGAGGACCATGTTACCTCTAAGAGAAATATTCCATGCTTTGAGCGTGACTTTGAAGCTTGACATTTCCATTGCTGAGTGATACTTTCCTGATCAAGAACTGCATGAGAAGAATACTTTATATTTTGTGCGTACTGTCATCCTACGGAACTATAATGTAGTCAATTAATTAATTAAAATTAAGTTTCGTGCAGTCGTGCAAGCATTACTTTAAGAAAGTTCGCTCTCTGATGTGGCTGACACATCTACCATTCTGCATTGTTTAAAAAAAAAAAATAGACGCAAAAGAGCCCCCCCAAAACCCCAACACTGCAATTTTAATGAATGAAAGCATATGTACTGCTAGTCAGTCACCCAGTAAATGAGAAGCAAGCCTTTCGATTATTCCATCAGACAGTAGCTTAACAGATACTTTAGTGGCGGGAGGTAAAGGTTACATGGGCAGTTGAATTCCAGTTTACATTTTTAATAAAGGGCTGTGCTTATAAAGGCTGCTGAATTACTTTTTTTTTTTTTCTCAGAGCAATTGGCTTTTTGTCTGAGTTATGTATTGTCGGGAACAAAGGAAAAATACTTGTCTCTTCTGGGGAGCCTCCAGGTTCTCAAAGGCTTGTACATGTGCCTAGCTTTTAGGTACAATTTCATGTTAATAACATTACTTTAAAATGCAATTGCTGACCATAAAATTAATCATGGACCTAACTTGCAGGATCAGTGACTTTTGCTTCAAGTTGTTCTTAATGGGTTGGTGCATGTTAAAGTTGTCTCCAAACTGGCAGATCTGGAGACTGCCACCCTCCCTGCGTGTTCAGAGTTAATAGAGCTGGGTGAGGCATTCCTGCCTCCTTTGCCAGCTTGCTGCATCTCGAAGGTGAGAGGCAGTGGTCATTCTCACTGGCAGTAAATCAGGGCTAATAGAGTTCTCTGTTTGTCCTTTAGAACGGGTGTTCCTTTTGTCAATTTTAATTGCTGTACGCTGCGATAGAAAATTGGCTTCTGGATAAGTACGAACAGACACTTTAAACCTCAGCTAGCCCTGGTTTATTATTGAATTCTAAAGCAAGACAAATGTTAAGTGCCTTGAAATTCACGTTAAAGGGTAGTTATGTACATGACAACTACAATCTTACATAAAATATTGCTTAAACAGCCTTAGGGATGCAAACTGGCCAAAAGAAGATACCGGGACTACCATTAACGTGGCTCCATTTAGTTGTTACATAAAAAGCTTACCAAGTTAAAAAAACCAAAGCAGAATAAATAAGATGTAAAACACTACTTTTAGCTAGAGCTCCTGCAGATTCACGGCACATTTTTCCGAGCGCTGATTAAATTTCCATTATTAAAAGACATAATATGCATGTTAAAGTGAAGTTTGTTCATGAGGAAGGTTTCATACTGGATTCCTAGGCGACGTGATTTTACAGCCTTCCTGTCAAATCCGAACATACTCTTCTGTGAAAGAAATGAGGCTTTTTTTCAGTACTGCTGCTGGAAAAGCGGGAACATTTTCAAGCAATGCACGAGATGGACATCTAAATCAGCCATACCTCGGAGTAGTGGGCTGATGAGGTTCTTTTGGGTCACGTGTCTGTGCAGGTAGAAAGCTCTCCCACTGGTGCTGTTAGCATTTAAGTGCTACTCTGCTAACTTTTTTGCTTTCTATGGATCTAAGGTTCTTTTTTATCTGAATCAACAGGAGCAATCTGTCTGTGGTGGCTAGGCCGTGGCTGGCTGCCCGCTGCCCACCCAGATGCTCTCTCACCCTCCTCCCCAACAGAACAGGGGAAGAAAATAAGACAAAAGTGCTTGTGGGTGAAAATAAGGACAAGAAGATAATTTACCAATTACTGGCATGGGCAAAACAGACTTGACTTGGGGAAATTAAATTATTTGCAATTAAAATAGATTTGTATGGTGGGAAACAAAAGACAGATTAAACGACGACTTCCTCCCGAGCCGCACAGGGGGATGGGGAATGGGGTCAGTCCGAGACGGTCCGGCTCTGCCGCTCCTTCTTCTTCACGCTTTTCCCCTGCTGCAGCGTGGCCTCCTCCCTGGGCACAGGGCGATCCTGCTCAGGCACCCGGAGCACCTCCTCCTCTCCACCTCCTCCGAACTCGATGTCACAGGGCCGTTTCTCACACTGCTTCCCTGGCCCCTCGGTGCCCTCAGATAGGTTCTCCCTGAGGTGCCTCCACCGGCGTGGCCGAGGGGCCGGGCTGTGCCCTGTGGCGGGGCCTTTTGGGCCGGCTGGAGCCAGCGGTGTCCGGCATGGGGCAGCCCTGGCCTCTCCTCACAGCGGCCGCCCTGCAGCCCTCGCTGCCAGCACCCGGGCACCCATGCCGGGTACAGAGCCATATTGCGTGGGCTGGTTAAAAAAACATCTAAGTTTTGAGAGAAATGTGTGATATCTTGCAAGAGGGTACACCTGGCATTCCTGGTGCTCTCCCATGTTTAAAGGTATGTGCTAAAAAAGAAAACGTTATGTAAGTTCTGCTCCAGAGGCTAAAAAATAAATCTTCCTTTTTTTCTGCGTATTTCTATAAATTTCTGGAATTTCGTTTTCAGCCCTTGTCCTAAAACGGCTAAAATTTATTTCTTCTTTCTTTTAAACAGAGTAATCGCTTGTATTCTCAGTTTTCTGTCTGCGGTGGTGCTGCTTGAAATGAGCAGTTGTGGAGTTGTGATCTTAGGATCTTTGGCCGTATTTTGGATTGAACTGGCGATGCCTCGGTGAGCTTCGCCTCTCCCTCCCTCTGACAGAAACTGCGTGGGCAGACCTGCGTAAGCGTTCAACCATCAGGGCCTGTACCCTTGTTGGAGGGGAGGAAGTGGCTCTTCTTTCATCTTGAAAACAAACAAAAATACCCCAAACAAACAAAAAAATCCCCAGAAACAAACCCCCTATCTAAATTTTGGGGGTTTTCCCCATGCAAATTTTGGGAAGTCTTTTTTTTGCCGTAGGATGTGAAAGCTAATTCACTGTCAGTCTTCTACTTTACTACATTTACTTTATTCAGTCTGAAATTATCAGTTCCATGTTTCAATTAAACAGACAATAGTAGGAAAAACATTCTGTCTGGTTTTCCAAAGCAGCATTTGCTACTAAGTCGCTTACTTTATCAAAAAGTTTTTTCTTAGTCTCATAGAAAATTCTATAAACAAGGTGTTCCCTGGAGCAGCATTTATCCGTGGACTGCACTTGTATCAACAAAATTCATACTTGTTTGAAATGCCTTGCAGATAGCTGCAGCAGTGTCAATCATTTGATAGTAGGTGTCTTTTTATAGAATACTTCTCAGGATGTCTTCTTGAACTTTCCTTTGAATTTTACATAAAATAAATTAGTTCTTCCATCAGCCAGTAAATTAGAAGATTGAAGTGAGTAGCTGTTCAAATCAACATGTTGTTATCATTAGGTACCGCAGATACATATTAAAATATGGATATATTAGCTGTCTTTCCTCATCATTCCCTTGCACCTAATCATAAGGCTGTCTTAGACGCGTGATTTGCAGCTGAGCTGTAACAACGGCATCAGTCTCTTCAGAGCGCTCTGAAGGCGCAGCTTCAGTTAGTTACTCGGGCAATGATGTGATTGAACTATGAAATAATGTTCCGGTCAGACAAAGCCGTTCAGGAAAAAGGTGTTTCCTTTTGTTCCAGATATTGTTTAATCTTCTGCCACTTAGCTTGCATACAGCTTTGTACAGTTAGCTTTGATCAGCTTCAAATGCGAAAAGAAAATCTGTGCATTGGTTTCATGTCTCCCTGAGTCCTTTCCTGGTGTGCTTGAACTGAAATGTTCACAACTGAATTTGATATGTGTTTCCCCTGCATTTGAAAACTACCTGTTCTTAACTTCTTTTTCCCCTGACGCATTTGTATCTGCAGCATGGAGAGCGCCTTCCTCAGAGATATCGCTAAAAGAGAGTTTGAGAAACGTTTAAGGGAAGGCAAGAGTTCTTCTCTACTTTGAACTCAGAAGATTTAACTGTTACGGTTTTGTATCAGCTGTGATGATTGTTATTGTGTCCTGGTTGTGGTTAAAGAGTCGCTCTCGATGGGTGTTTGTTTTTTAACAAGTCCATCACATACATAGACCCTCTCTTGTCTTCATAAATACAATATTACAAAAGTATCCAGTGTCTTGTATCCTTGAGCCCAAATAGGAAAAATATCAGGTAGATAAACAGACTTGAGTCCCACATTTGCCGATTGCTCATAGATACTCTGCTCTTGTGCTCCCCTGTCACATATACGCTTTCTGAAATCCCCGGGACCAAATAACCTTTTCCTGCTATCAAATATTCAGAAAATTTCCAGGAACACTTAGGTGTTAGCAGGAATGTCAGATTCACAAGCACAAGTACAGCTGAAATACTCTCTTGGGAAGTACTCCTTTGTAAAGCTTTGGGAGTTGTCACGCAAATACTCTTGCAAGCCTGTCTGGGTAGCAGTATATAGAATAATAGATGCTGTCATGCCAGGCAAGACTAGAAAAAATATTTTATCCGGGTGAGCTTTGTTTTGCTTGGAGGGAGAGCAGTTCAGGACAAATAGTGAGTTGGGGACATGATGGAGTTCCACAGTTGGGAGTTTGATTTAATACGTTGCCTTTTCAACTAAAACCACAAAGGGAATATGTACATTGGAATACATGCATTGCACTAAAAACTTGGACAGTAGAGCTTTAGCAGAACAATTTTGACCTCAACTGCAACGGCTGTTCAGGGGGAGCTTTCAGGTAGCCAGAAACGGGTTGGAGTAAAGATTTTTGGTTCTGCATATAATAAAATAGAAAGTCCATCCATTAACAAATAATTGGTTTAACATGTTTTGTACAGCAAGGCTGTTTCATAGGTAATGTATTGGTGGATTACTTACAAAAGAGAGCCTGTTTTTACATCAGTAACAGACTGTTCTTCCAGTCTTACGAGCCCGTCAGTATCTAAGACTGACTCCACTGACTGCAATGAGGGATGAGCTTGCTAAGGACTTCAGGGAGTGAAGGGTCTGTAAGGGATCAGAGAAGGGTGATCATTTTTTCCCAGAAGTGTAGATACAGTTAGGCTCCTTTGTTGAATTGTTATTCTTAAACACAAAGAGTCTTGCTTTCTAGGCTTTTATGTTAAGCCTTATGTGATATGCAAGTTTCATGACTGAATACCTGTATAAACTNGTAAGGGATCAGAGAAGGGTGATCGTTTTTTCCCAGAAGTGTAGATACAGTTAGGCTCCTTTGTTGAATTGTTATTCTTAAACACAAAGAGTCTTGCTTTCTAGGCTTTTATGTTAAGCCTTATGTGATATGCAAGTTTCATGACTGAATACCTGTATAAACTTTGTGCAAGAGAAGCCACAGTTTTTCCTCTTTAATAGTAGCACGCGTGGTGCTACAAGTGCAAGAGGGAAAAAAAAGGATGATGGAGTAGAGAATTCTTAATACATAAATATGATGAAACAGCCATTAATAAAAACTCCTTAATAAACAGTGTAGAGCAGATGGAAACTGCCTTATTTTGTCATCGACTAGAGTTGGATGAGATGTACAGATATTTCAAACTATCATCATCAAGGTTGAAAGAAATTTATATTGAAACTGAATTGCTGGTATAAAAAGCACTGAAATCAGTGTGCTTCTGAAAGAAAGTCAAGCCACTGATAAGGATTCAAAGAAAGCACTCTTCATTAAGAAATGCATAATTTCAGTAGCCAAGCTTGATTTTTCCAATATTTATAGAAGACAACTGTATGAAAGCATTCCTCCTTTTTTGTTGTTTTTCTTCATGCTTCCTGGATAGTTGATACAACTGTGCATGAATGAACGCTACCTCGAGCCACTTCAGCTACATGAAGGAAAATTCCCGGAAAGGCAGCAGTGTCTTTAAATGATGTAAAGCTCTAGGCCACTCTGAAAGCTACCTGTGATGATATATGGAGCTGTATGTTAGGATGTACACTGGTGAAATGGCTTTTCAGGCTCTGTGCCTGTAACCCAGGCTGTATTCAGAGACTTTTGGATTTAGCTTCTCAAGTAGCTATGGAATGACTGACCAAAAACTGTTGAAGTCACTGAAAAGACTCTTGCTTAAAATCCTGTTCAAGTGAGGCGGGACTTGTAATTTTGAGTTGAAACTCATGCCTCAGACCTTAGAAATATGAAATAGTTAACAGAAAACTTTTCAGACTTGCTTGATTTTTAGGATTATAATCTAGCCACTAAGCCCTTTTTCTGTTTTTCTTCTTTTCTTTTTTTCCCGCTTCAAGGGCTCTTCATTCAGAAATGTGTTCCAGAGACTGATTTTAGTATGTTCAGGTAAGAGAACAAATACATTGTCTCTCTGCAAGGTGATGATTACCAAAAAAAAAAAAAAAAAGATGCCAGCTGTAATCACAATCCCAAACCCCCAAATACCTAGTAGTAATCACATTCATCCAGAAAGATTTTAAGAGGGGAAAATGATGGTCCCAAGAACTGCTTGTGCTTAGTAGAAAATGAGAAAATATTTATCTAATCTTTAGGTTTGCTCGTGTGTTACATTTAGTAGAGCGTTGTGTACAACCTCTCAGCTTTTTATAACTCAGTTCCATTGTTCTGGGAGCAACCCAGAAAAGAAGTAACGCTCGTGTTCCTCCTGCAGCTGTAGAAATGTGTGCCTGTTAGTAACACCTGCAACACCTCAGGCTCCAGGACCCAGATGTGTACCTATGCGTATGTGTAAATTAGCTACAAACGACACACAACACGTGAGGCTCAGGTACTCCAGAGGAGTAATATGTACGCGTTTGGGATCGTAGTAAGTAATGCCAGTTGCAGTTCTCCGTGTTTGAATGACTGGAGATGTGTGCTTTGTCTTTCATGAACAGCTGAGCAGGACTATATGCCTCGCTGCTGCTGCTGCTTATCAGGTAAGTGTTAAAGTTTGCATGTAAACTCTAGTGACTCATCTTGGAATAAGAAGATTCCTGTAGAAGGGAAGTTTGATAATATTTTCTGGAAGAGCAAATTTTACTAAGGAGTTTTCTTCAGCTATTGATAACCCTCACGGAGAATTTGCTTTTGTCTAACCTATGCGAATCTAGAATGCCAGGAAGTAACATTTCTTTAAAGCTACTTGGTTAAAGAGATTTTTGCCTCCAGGGTGCAAAACGAAACAGTAAATTACTGTTTGCTTACCATGGTAGCACTTGGAATTAAAATCTTGGTTTAACTTGTGTTATTTCACAGTTGGTTGAAAGAATACTGTAAGATAGATTCAAATCAGCGCTTGGAGGACTGTGCTTCTAGGGCAGCAGAGGTCTAGGTGACCGTACAGGGCAGCATAAAAAACTCACCAAACGTAACTGTTTTCAAGTTGTTATACGTTATCAGTGTTCAGCTCATGGTGGCTGTGTACGGATATGCAATCAACGGCGTTGCACCTAAACCAGATTTGGTCAAGGCAGCAATTGAATAGGGATTCATACTGCTCTGTTATTAGTAATTTTGAAGCGTAATATATATATATATATATTGGTCTACGAACTTACAAAATGTTATAAACCAAGGAAAGGAATAGATTGAAAGTACAAGTTAGAAGATGCATCCTGCGAGGGATAGCCGTTACAAATCAGTTAATATTGTAAAAACATAGTAAATGTCTGAACTCTGCTGCATTAAAATTAATGGAATCACTGTGATCCGATTCAGTGAGGAACACGGGCAAACACTCCTNAGTACAAGTTAGAAGATGCATTCTGCGAGGGATAGCCGTTACAAATCAGTTAATATTGTAAAAACATAGTAAATGTCTGAACTCTGCTGCATTAAAATTAATGGAATCACTGTGATCCGATTCAGTGAGGAACACGGGCAAACACTCCTGAAAGCCCTGTCCCTTCAGGCGAGTTCCTTACCTACTTGGTATTGTTTAAATCTGTAGGTGCAGATATGAACTGCCTCAGTAGCTGGGTCTTCTGTTTTAATCTCGTGCACAATCAGACCGAGGCTTTTGAAGCAATTCCTTGATGAAAATTGACGGAAAAAAGAGTAGCTAAATCTCTGCACAATCTGAAAATTTTAGCCTTTGGGTGTTAACTTGCAGTCTTTACTCAGTTCTTAATCAAGTAGATTTCTCACTGGAACTTTTGCTTGAATAAAAATTACGCAATTTGGTCTTCTGGCAAGAAGGTTTTACAGGAAACTGGTTTCAGCAAGCAGAAGAAAATTTATGCAAAAAAGGTTTTAAAGTACCTGAGAACAAGTTTATCTTCCCAATTATAAATACCTTTTAATTAGGGTTTTTTGGGGGGTACGGGGGGAGTTTGGTGAGCAAGAATATACTAACAGGTCATCTGAAATGCAATTAAAATGGAAATAGTTGTTTCAGTTGACATAATGCTTCCACATATTTCTAGTTGACTTTTTTGTATCACAAAAAAACTCCCTCTTGCTTGTATCATTGTAGTTTTACTTTAATTTTCAGTGACTATTTCTTGTAGGGTGGAGACATTGCTTACAGGGTGAAGAACATAATTAGTACTGCTTCTGAAGCCGGAAGAGGCATTCTCAGAGAGATGGATACTTTGATGTGCTGTCTAAGCACCATCATCTTATTATAATCTAAATTCCAAAATGGTATATATATATTTTTATATATATATATATATTTATATTTCTGCAAAGACATTTGTGACAAACTAAAATGCAACTGTACTGTTAAGAAAATCCAGTTTACAGGCTTGAAAGCAAGTGACATTTGGGCATTTTCTTTTTGGCAGCTCAAAATGAAATTTTGTCCAAATTTTTACGGTCTTTTCTTCTCTAACCTTAATCTAAGTTCTGTAAAAATGAGGACCTGTCCAGTCTTGGAAAACTGTAAGCGGACCTGTTTAGCTGATCATACTTGTCTGCCTTTCTTTGCTGTTTTTATTGGTTGTGCTATAGTTTTATCTATCCCTAAGGCACATGAATTTACAAGTCCTTTTTACTAGACCAATAAAGAGATTTTGTGCTATGGCTTTGTTTTGTTACCTGATGCTCTGAAACACTGGGTCGGATAGAACAGCACTGCATCAACTGGAAATTGAACTTCAGCAGCATTTGGGGGGATTTTTTTTTTCCCCTGATTTGAGGTTTGTTTGATAACTGAGCAGTTACTTCTCGTGAACTTTCCAGGTGGTAAAGTGTGTCTGTTGCAGATGGGGGAAAATTTCAGCTTCCTGTGGTTCGCTATATGTCACAGATTTTTGTTTTCTTATTGTTTTCTTTTTTTTAACAAAAAAACTGAGTCTTTGTCATTAAAAAAGTGTTTTAAGATCAAAAATTCATGACGAAAGAAAAAGTTTGTTGAACAGCAGTTGCAAATATATTTAAATAAGTAGATTGTTAGGCTTTGATTATTGTGAGTTACAGAGATGATCCTCTATGGTGGGAGGTTTAGACTTTAATGAATTCTACTTATGGAATAAATAAGCAACCTGAGGTTTTGTTTCCTTTATCAACCATTTTCCCAAAGGGTGTAAGTCTCCTGTTTATATAGTGGTGTACAGGTATGGCCAGAAAATTTTTCAGCTGTGTTTCAAAGCCGTGATGCAAAGATTGAATCGATGATTCTGTTTCTGAGTAAAGCCCGAAAGAATTCCTGGGACCAGAAAACAATTGACCCTTGATAGCACGTAGCTGAGTTTGATGAATGTTGAATCCCTTGTGGTTAAGACATCAGGCTGCCAAAAGCAGACAGTCCAGCAGAAGTCTTGTATTTTTTTCCTGACAACGGAGCTCTAACAAAATAGTGGGAAGATTTTTAGAAAATATGCTAACAAGAACTAAGTCCGCTAATAGGGTAATTAATAGGGTAATAAGGGGCTACATCCTTGGGGTACCTGATGTTCTATAGGAAAAATTGTTCTCGTTTCTAGCAAAGAATTGTAGGCATGGTCAGAAACGTGAGAGAATTCATGCACTCTATCATGGAGCAGAGAAAAGGCATAAAATACTTTCCCAGACACTAGTAAAGGCTATGTAAGGCATGTATAGGTGTTCTTAGAAACATCCAAGAACAAGACTGTGAGAAGAAATGTGTAAGGCAAGCAAACTCAAAATAGTGGCTGAAGATCTGTTCTGAGACCACTGGCATTCTTGGACTCCCTTTTGTGATGTGGTATGAGGGTGTAATTTCTCTGACTGTTCTGTAACATATCTGTTTATAGCATTTTGTAATTTTCTGTTATTATTCTGTGATTTTTCTCATGTGTTACACGGTCTAACTAACTAGAGGGCTATGAAAAGATAGGTCACTGTAAGGGAGGAGCAGTTCACGTACGGAGAGCTTGCTGATCTACACAAAGGTGGTAGCGTGGGCACTGGGCAGCAGTGGATCCAGGGGCGTAGAAGCCATCCCTGAGCCAAAAAGAAGACTTGTTTAGTTAAAAAAACCCTTGTGGTACATGTCACTTGGTTCTTCAAGGAATAAAAAAAAAAAAGCAAGTATTTGACAACTGTAGATCCTTATGTGCTGCACCTATTTCCTATTAAGAAAGGGTGTTTCAAATAACCCCCTACTTCAGGCTAGAGTGCCTTGTAAAAGCAGAATTATTTCCTGCAGCTGCATTATGGTTGTTGAAAATTGTGTGGTTCTGTGACTGCCGGTCCCATTAGTCTCTGTAGAGATCAATAATTGGTATGACAAATTATGCTTTCAGGCTGGAAAACAGATGCTTTGTAGGCAATTAAAAAAATAAAAAAGCTTTTTAGAAGTCAGGAAAGATTTATAACAAAAAACATATTTTTTAACATTTTAATTAAATAATTCATTTAACTCTGTTAAGATCTGAGTTGTAAACTCTTGTCTGTGCTTTTTAGTCCATATTCTTGTTTTATTCCTTCTGCCTTTCACGTTATTAGTTTGAAGCACTTTTCTGAACAGTGTCCTGCCAGCAAGGCTTTGTGTCAAACTTCCATTTCTGTATTAAGGTAATCATTATGTGGGACGGATTCGTGACTGAACAAAATGAATTTCAGGAGTCGGTGGACTTCCTTTGTGTTATGTTCTGCTCTGAATAAAATAACACTTACTAGTATGAAGGGAGTAGGTATGGTTCCAGAGGGTTGTGTTTTGGCCATTGATTACAGGAGTTAGGTTGGGATTCTAGTTCTTCCTCCAATGTCTCTTGCATTTTATTAAATTGTAGTGTAATACAAACTGCTCACAGTCACTGGAACAAGGAGGATAGCTGGGCTTGTGCTCTCTTATATGAGTGATTTGCTTAGTCCTGTTCTGCTTTCACACGAGAGCCCAGTAAATGTTTAGTAATTACATGTAAGTCAGAGCTATTTTCAAGAGGATAAGGAGCGCCTCTGTGCTTTGAGGGGGGAAAATGTGGGTCTGAACCTCCCACGGAGTTGCCGAACGGGGGCGTAGGACCTCCTTCCTTGAGTCACTCAAAATTTAATGGGACAAGGCCCGAAGGAAGCTGACTTACTCCTTGCCGTGAGGAGGACGTTGGGGCAAGCAAAAGCCTAAATTATGCTATGATTTTGTAAGTTCATAATAATTTCATAACTCTCATGAACATCTATGAGGTTTCTGTTTGCTGCCTTTTGGGAATCCCCTCCATAGGAACTAAAATCCTCCCAGTCTTCGTGTTTGCAGACTACAAATCTAATCCAAGCCTGGGTGCTATTCTGGTATTCCTGGGGCCGAGCACCAAAGTTCTTTTGGGTAGCTCAAATGCTTGAGCATGTGGCTTTTAGACAAGAAAACAATACTTACGTCGTTTCCCACTATTTCAGGGGAATGGCTTGTATGATTAAAAGGATATCCTGTAGCACGTGGGCATAGTCTCAAAATTAAGCAGATTTATGAAAAAAGGAAGACTTAGGACATCCAGAAAAAGTAAAACCCTGGGGCAAAGCAATCCATTATAAATACTTCAGTAAAAGTGTTCCTTTGAAGTTAATTTTTATGGAAATGTTGGTTAAAGTTGCATGCTCTTCCACAGAGGTAGGATATGAATTTATGTTAGTTACTAAACAGGTCATTAATATTCAGCGCTGAAGTCATTGTATTTGCAGAAAGTAATGTAATTACATGCTATCCAGAGAGGAAAAGTGAGTATGTAGTGCACACACCAAGAAATGCACGTGTTTATCAAGATGTCAGGTGTTCCTCGACGCTGAGAATCTGTCGTCCTGAGAATGTTCTATTCTAGTGCATTTTAATGAGCACTGCCGAAGCCGTGAATGGTCTGTCAGCACTTTTATTAGGCATCTTGTTATTACGGAGTTTATAGCTTGGCTGTAAAACCTTGCTGTAGGCCAGAACTAGTTAAATAATACTTTCAGAGCAATGTTTTGTGCCAAATTTAGTTCAGATAGCTTTAGGCATTTTTCCATGTTCATATCAGAAGGCAATATTCAAGTTCTGATTGAAATCTTTTGAACTAGGGCAAGGCAAAATACAAGTGGCCTAGACCTGCAGCTTTACTCATAGTAGACAGTAAGACGGTCTAGTACTGTAGAATATGTATTTCATGTAATAACGATATACACCGGCTGTGGCAGTGGGATTCAGGGTTTCAGGGTGGAAGACAAAGCCCTTATTGAAACAGAATCCTGTTTTGCCTTGTTTTGGGGTCTTCAGAACTGGAGCTGCCCTTAGGCTGGCTGTGAAGATTGTAGGTAACTGACTCTGACAGAAATAGATGACATTATTTAAAACAAAGACTATTGATTTAAAATGCTGCTGAAGAGTCATGTTACTTTTTCTGTGTTGTACCCAGTGAATAGCTCAGCAAAGCAGTGAACTTACAGAGCTCTCTGTTTTCCTATTGTTCATGGAACAAATGCTCTCATCTCGTACATCAGCAATCGCAGTTTGCTACGGCTCTTCCACCAAGTCAAAGCATAACGCTTTTCAGGAGGAGCTGACAAATAGTAGTACATCATTTTATTGTCACTTCAAGACCTTGGACATGGAAGTGTATTAGTCTTTAACTTTACAAAGATTGTTGACAGGGAAGTTGCATAAATCTGTAGCTAAAGAATGTAAGCCCCCCCCAAATAATATTTTTTTTTTTTTAAAAAATGTATAATAAGTTCTGTGAAAACCTACTGAGTGCCTGTTTTATTTCAGTACATCATGAAGGGGGCAGGTTGCCACATGGAGTACATGTTGTTTCAGTAATTCTCACGAAGCCTTTCATCAGCTGGCAGCCACAGGCAAATTCCTGAGGGTGAAACATTTTCCCATGTTCTTGTCAGTAGTGCTGTGTCTGGGGAAACTTTTCTGCACTGATCAGCAATGCCTATCTCAACAAGTGTGCTGAGGAAATCTCTCTTCGTTTGGATAAAAAAAGCTTTGTCATGTAGCGCTGTCACTCTGACCACAAGTTCCAGACTGTGGGTCTATTGGACGTTAATGGACACAGCTATGCAGTAAGTTGAAGCTACATGTGGACAGATTTTATGAACTCTGTGGGTTTTGCTTCCATAAGATTTGGTCCCTTAATGCACGGAATTCAAGGAAGAATGTCACAGCCGAAGGAGTTCCTCCTTTGTACCTCTCTTTCGTTTGCCTTTCTTCGTTGCTGCAGCTGCGTACCAGCTGAGGCAGCCAATGCGTACCAGTTCTAATGCAAACCAGACACAACCAGCGTCACCTTGCAAATAGTTTCAGGCAGCTTCTGTGGGAATCCAACTTCTGTGGAACACATTAGATAAAAATCCAACTCATACAATTTCCTACCGGCAGCTAATTTGTACATTTGAACAGGTTATATAATTGTTTTTTAAACTAGCAATGAGTGAATATTTATGGTAGAACCCAAGCACCTCTAAACTCAGTGATGAGATTAAGTCTGAAAATGTTGACGTGAGTAGCTGCATCAAGCTATTAATATTTTATTAAGTATTGCAGCTGTGCTAAATGTTGGACAATGTAAGAGTACCCTCCGTTCTTGCGCTCCATTATAGTGGAGAGTGCTCTTTGTGGTGGTTTTCAGTTCGAGCCACCAGTTACTACTGTGGTTGAGTTTTCAGCAGACTTACGGGAAAAGTGGAATAGATAAAGGGTTTTGAAAGATTATTTGGTTCTCTTTCTTCTCTGCAAAAACCAGAAGGATGGTGCGCAAATCTTGAGAATCCCTGTCACATTTTAAAATATACTTTTCCCTCCGTCCTGCTAAAAAACCTGATCAAACACCCAAGGCAGCTGCACCTGCCTTCAAGTGTGTGCTTCAAGGTACTCATGCCCTGAAAATCCAATGCGTTGCATGGTTTGCAGGGGTTTCATCTAGGAGTTTTTACACTACATGGACGTATGGAAACAGGGATTTTTTTTTTCTTTTGTCCTGCAAAATTTAATAATTTTTTAGAGTATTTTTTTCATGTAGGGTTATTTCTAGAGAAGAGGCAGTTCTGAAATTTGTTTTGTTGGCTGTCTTTGCAGAAGTGCCATGCATACACTGAGCTGCTTCTTTTTTTGGGTCATATTTATAATTTCACTTCAATATGAAGATAGCAGAGACAGAGGTAGACCCACTACGCAAACTTCGGGTACAGACAACTAGAGATAAAACATACTTGGATCTCAGGATGTAATTTAGTCTGCAGCACTAACCGAGGCCTTTGCAAACTTCAAACCCTGACTCGACACTGGATTTCTCAACAACTGCTGAAGCTTTAAGATGCTTTGGCCTGGACTTTTGTCTCAAAAGTGATCTCTGTGGTGTTTATAAGTAGACAAGAGTTTGCCGGAGCTGTTGAGCTAAGTGATGCTGGTCGATTAAGTGTGACTTTCTAAACCAGAGCACTGGGTACCTCTCATCCTTCGAAGAAACCCACACGCGTGTCAGTGCGTGCTGCGCCTTTGTGGAAGCTGATTGTCTCCCCAGCTACTTATTAAACAGCGTAGATAAAGTCCGGGTTTCTCTCAGAAGAGCTACTAATTTACCTCTTTTCTCTATTTGGAAAACAGTCCATCAAACTTGAGAAAATACTGTGGTTTTTTATTAACACTTTTCTGTCTTTGAAGGAAAGTAGTCAAGAGTTTTGAAAGCATAGGGGCTGGGAGAGGGAGGCTGGCATACAGGCTGGTCACATTGCCTTTGCTTCCTTAGGCAATCAGGCTAAAAATGGGCAGGAAGATCTGTACTGATGCTGAGTTTGGTTATATATTTCAAAGCCCAACTTTATGTGGAAGCGCTGTAATGAATTTTTAGACAATGTCACAGAAATTCAGGAAAAGCACTTGTACTGTCAGTTACTTCACAAAAGTAGTTCTTAATTACTGCCTGGTATTTTTTCTTCAATTAATTGTGCTTACGAGTTGTACTGTAAATCCAAATGCTAACTTTTCATGATTACATACTTGCTTGTTTCAGACATGATGACCAAATATAAGAAAATTAAAGTAGATGTGTAAATTCATAGAACATGTATTTATCCACTTAAATGCTTTAGTCTTCATGTTAAAGTCACTGAGATAAAACAAATTTTGCTGTTGTTTTAAATAAATTATTGAGGGATAGGCTGAACACACTGCAGATCCTTACCGTGTCTGTCTCGGTTTTATGAACACGCAGAAACAAATTCTGTGCCTTCAGGTGGGGTGATGTGAGGAGAAAGGTAAAAATTACTTTCTGTTTGATACATACCCCAGTGGCTGCTAAGGACAGTTGGTCAAAAGAAATCTGAAAGAAAATTGATGAGAATATTAAAACAAACAAAAAAAAAGGTGCCAAAGAGAGGTTTTATGTAAGTGCCGGTTAGACTGTGAGAAAGGGGAAAGAGGAGACGGTGGTCTATGAGCAAAACGCAAGCTTTTGTACTTTCAGATTATGGCAGTTCTGCGAGTATCTGTGCTGCCTGTTTGGAAGGGTATAGGATTCGTTTGCGGTTCTAAACTTGTGGTGTTCTTTATTGTTAGCTTATGTACCTGTAGTCATACAGATACACACTTTGCTGCTAGCAGTCTGCAATGTGTCTGTGCTGCCAAAGCATTGTGAAGTAAGCCCTGTAAACAATGGTGATGAGACAATTCCTCTTTTCATAGTTCAAAAGCAGAAAGAACCATTAGGTTTATCCAATGTAACTTTTTACGTATCAAAGTCCATTAAATTTTATCCAGATATCTCATCTTATAGATGCAGACTTCAGTAAATTAAGCCAATTAATATGGGAGATTTTGCTTTGTACAGCACACTATAGCAGGGATTAAGATGCGTTTACTGTCAAGTATCTACAGAAGCCAAAATATTGACTGAGATATGCCTAGGTGATATAGATTGCCTCTTGAAGCGCATTTCTGTTACATTCCAGTTTTGCCTTAATCTAGGCTCTTTATTAAAGAGAATACCTGACAACTGGAACTGTTCTTATATTTTCGTTATGAATAAGGCTGTCTTGAAATGATAATGGAAGTCTCCAAAGGGAAGAATAGTGGTGATTCCTTGACTCTTTTCACTGGTCTTACGACTTGGAGTCTGTGCTTGTCCCTTCAACTTTTTAATCGAGAATTTTTGAGTTTATTTTAAGTAGTTCTATACCCCTTTATTTTAGCTCTGTTTTTCCTTAGGTCTTTAACACAATCGCAACTGGCATTTTCTCCTTGGTCTCTGCTTTTACTTGTGTTTACTTTGAGTGAGATGGTGTTATTGTAATTAGCTGCATTCTCTTTACCTCAAATTCCTCTCACTTTTCCAGTTTCCCTGACAACTTTCAAAGAAATATCCTGTGGTAAAGGCTTTTCGGAGCTTAGCTATGAGGTATTGCTCTTAGAGTGAAAAAGCAAACTCTCAAAGAGAGAAAATAAGAATCCTAAAAGTGAACGCAAAGTACATCTTAAACTTTTCTTAAATGGTTAAAGAGCAATCCTTTGTAGTGGCGATGCCATGAAAGAAGCAACGCAGTACTATGAAGGGAGAGTGCAGTGCCTAACCATCCACTGTAACCATAAGGCAGAAGATCATCAGGAGAAAAGAAAGGTGGCCTCAAACTGCAGGTTTACATTCAAATCTGTATTCAATTGAGGCTTGGCGACAGTAAGAAGGCCCTTGGTTCAATCTTAGGTTTAAGACTTAAAATGGCATAAGGTTTTCTTCCTAATGGTTAAATAGAAATTACAACATGCTGATAGCTGTTGTTCTTGAGTGGAAGGATCATCTTTGTTTCAGCAGAGGCAAGCACGCTAAAAGAAAACCGTAAATGTCCTATAATTGGATTTATGAGAGAGTTAACTTGTCGATTGCTGCTGCTTTGTGAACGCCCGTAGCTTGAGATGGTCTGATTCACTGGTTACACCAAACTCGCATCTCCCTGAGCTACCCTTTGTTTTAGGGAGAAAGGGGAATGGTGTGATAATACAATCCATCTCTGTGGAGTCATACACTTCGTATTTCAGGAACTATCTATGTAATGTAATATCAACAGTGCTGAGCTTAGTAAGTAGCAGATATTGAGCCATTTCACTGCACAATAACAGACAACTATTGGTTTTGACCATCTTTTTTCTACTGGTTCACTAGTAGGATGTTCCCAGTTTTGTGCATACTGGATGAAATTTGGGAATGTAGAAGTCTCTTAAACTGCCTTAGGTTCATGACTTTAAATACTTTTAAAGACTGTAAAGTTCTTTTAATGACTGACAGATAACTTTACAAGTTACAAGAAGAAAACATGACACTATGAGGAAACATTAAAGGGTTTTTTTAACATGTTACAAGTAAGTCCAATTGTAATTCTTTTGAATTACAGCAAGCACTTCACTGAAAACTAGTTTGTGAAAATAGAGAAAAATATGCATGTCAAGGAATGTATTTTAAATATCAGTATAGCAAGTAGATGTGTGTACCATTGCTGCATCTATTCTCTTTAGCCGTATGTTTTTATGTCCCCATTCTGTCAGTCTGCAGTTTTAAACAAACAGTTCCAAATGTCACTGATATTTTTGCTTAAAAGACAGAATCTGTAACCCGTCAGAGATTATATTAATAGCTGCAGCAGTTTGCTATACACAGTATTGCAGCATTTTCCTTATACACACATTTTAGGAGCACTAAATCTCTTAATCCTTAACCTTTCTTTTCTTACTGAAAGACCTTGTTAAATTAAATGATGCATTATTAATAAACATTGTTTAAAATGGAATCTAGCAAAGATAATGTTATATATAATCTTTTACTAAGAATAAACTACACTGAATTTCTCTGTCCACCTGATCTGGTACTGCAGTGCTTCCCTTCTTCTGTTAGTGACTTTTGTTTTCAGGTCAGCCACTGTTACCTTCTGCCTTCGAGTTCAGTCGAACTAATGGAAATGAGATCCAACCTCAGACTGTACTAGCTTTTCAGGCTTCATCGTTCACTCCTAATCCTCCTCTTTGGCCGTTCCAGGCAACTACCACCTTGTGTCATTTTACTTTCAGAAATGGTCCTAGAATATCTACAAGAAGCTGCTTAGCTTTTCTGGTTTTTAGGATTTAGGTTTTTTGGAAGGCTTTAGGATTCAACTGGGACACTTTCGAAGTTGAACATGTGCACTTGAAAACATATGTTTGCTTACTGCCATGCAAATGTCACGGATGACACTGACAGAAATCAGTTTGTTTGTTATTTTATCAAACCCACTGACCTTTAAACACATAAAATCCTGTCCTAGTTCTTTTAACTAAGTGTCCCATTTCCAAATTTTAAAAGCCCTGTTCAAGTTGGTGTCTGCTTTCACTCTCATTGATTTCTTGGTATTTGTTTAGAATCACTTGTAAACTGATGCCTTTGTTTCTCAAACGTTTGTTTTTATCAATAGTTCATCTGCGTATAAGATTCTTTCCTGAATCTGTTTCATGTCCACTTGCTTTTGTAAGCATTCCGCTCAAGATCTCATAAAATCGTCTTTGATTTTTTTTCTTATGCATTTCCAGGTTGTTTTACAACTAATTCCCTCAAGGTCCCCTATTAAAAACAAAACAAAACCAAACCAAACCAAACCAAACAAAACCAAACAAAACAAAACCAGACATATGGGTGAGTATATGAAGTACACAGGTGATGCATCAGATCTAAACTTTTAAATTACTTTTATTCTAGGACACACACAAGAAAATTATGCTAAAATGTACTTTTTTGAGGGGAAGGAAGGAGGGGCATGTTTTCCTCTGTAGATGGCTGAAAACGCTGGAAGGTTCGGTGGATTTGCTCAAGGAGAATAAATCCCCGTCCACAGGGTGGGTGCTGACTTTTCAACAAGATTTCGGAAGCATTTTTTGGAAAATAGGAAACTGTTCTGTTCTACTTCCTGAAACGTTGTTCCCATGGGACATGTTTTCACTTTAGTGTGTAGGAAATTATGTATCATAAGAGAAGAAACCATGGCTTGTTTGCTATGCCACGTATTCAGGAGACCTGAAGTGTCAGGAAAGCTTTAGATCTCCCTTTTATCATTATTTTTCTGTTACACTAGCGATAAAGTTCGAGTGCAGCAGCTTGACAACTAAGGCAGTACTACCCAAACCAGAAAAGAGATGAGTATTTGGAAAGGAGAATAATTTTATTGTTTGAAAACCTTGAAAACAGTACCTAATTTATCGTTTTTCAGAAGGATTATATTTGCTCCTGATCTAGTATCCCATTTCATCTTTTAGTATGTAACAATGCACATTTGATAACTTCAAATAAGACGTGGAACAGAAGCAAAGAAACTATAAGAATCGTATGTAAAGATATGGCCTGTACGATGGTACGTGGGAAACAGAATCCAGACGCTTTTCCAGTATTGTGTTGTCCAGAAGTTGGCTAATATGTTTTATTTGGACTGAGCAGAAACTGTGGAATCTTTTGAGAAGTGTGTGTTTTAGACATTGATTTCTAGTGGCTTTCTGATGTTTTTCTGCAGTTGAAAATGAATTAGAATAGCAACTAGAAGTAAATTGCCTATATTTTCTGCCCTTTTCTCAAGTCTTTGTTTGTAAGGATTGCTGTAGATTTCAAGAATACCTAGTCAGAACTCGCATCAATTAGCAGTCTTTAAAGGACTTAGAGATCAATTCCTCAGAAGTAAAGTGCAAANGAAAACATATGTTTGCTTACTGCCATGCAAATGTCACGGATGACACTGACAGAAATCAGTTTGTTTGTTATTTTATCAAACCCACTGACCTTTAAACACATAAAATCCTGTCCTAGTTCTTTTAACTAAGTGTCCCATTTCCAAATTTTAAAAGCCCTGTTCAAGTTGGTGTCTGCTTTCACTCTCATTGATTTCTTGGTATTTGTTTAGAATCACTTGTAAACTGATGCCTTTGTTTCTCAAACGTTTGTTTTTATCAATAGTTCATCTGCGTATAAGATTCTTTCCTGAATCTGTTTCATGTCCACTTGCTTTTGTAAGCATTCCGCTCAAGATCTCATAAAATCGTCTTTGATTTTTTTTCTTATGCATTTCCAGGTTGTTTTACAACTAATTCCCTCAAGGTCCCCTATTAAAAACAAAACAAAACCAAACCAAACCAAACCAAACAAAACCAAACAAAACAAAACCAGACATATGGGTGAGTATATGAAGTACACAGGTGATGCATCAGATCTAAACTTTTAAATTACTTTTATTCTAGGACACACACAAGAAAATTATGCTAAAATGTACTTTTTTGAGGGGAAGGAAGGAGGGGCATGTTTTCCTCTGTAGATGGCTGAAAACGCTGGAAGGTTCGGTGGATTTGCTCAAGGAGAATAAATCCCCGTCCACAGGGTGGGTGCTGACTTTTCAACAAGATTTCGGAAGCATTTTTTGGAAAATAGGAAACTGTTCTGTTCTACTTCCTGAAACGTTGTTCCCATGGGACATGTTTTCACTTTAGTGTGTAGGAAATTATGTATCATAAGAGAAGAAACCATGGCTTGTTTGCTATGCCACGTATTCAGGAGACCTGAAGTGTCAGGAAAGCTTTAGATCTCCCTTTTATCATTATTTTTCTGTTACACTAGCGATAAAGTTCGAGTGCAGCAGCTTGACAACTAAGGCAGTACTACCCAAACCAGAAAAGAGATGAGTATTTGGAAAGGAGAATAATTTTATTGTTTGAAAACCTTGAAAACAGTACCTAATTTATCGTTTTTCAGAAGGATTATATTTGCTCCTGATCTAGTATCCCATTTCATCTTTTAGTATGTAACAATGCACATTTGATAACTTCAAATAAGACGTGGAACAGAAGCAAAGAAACTATAAGAATCGTATGTAAAGATATGGCCTGTACGATGGTACGTGGGAAACAGAATCCAGACGCTTTTCCAGTATTGTGTTGTCCAGAAGTTGGCTAATATGTTTTATTTGGACTGAGCAGAAACTGTGGAATCTTTTGAGAAGTGTGTGTTTTAGACATTGATTTCTAGTGGCTTTCTGATGTTTTTCTGCGGTTGAAAATGAATTAGAATAGCAACTAGAAGGAAATTGCCTATATTTTCTGCCCTTTTCTCAAGTCTTTGTTTGTAAGGATTGCTGTAGATTTCAAGAATACCTAGTCAGAACTCGCATCAATTAGCAGTCTTTAAAGGACTTAGAGATCAATTCCTCAGAAGTAAAGTGCAAAGCAATGCAGTGCCCTAATGAATTTTCCTGATTGTTTGATATTTGACTGTTATGAATAATCTAATCAGATCTTCTATATTGGCTCTTTATGTACATTAAAAGAACTCATTCGTTTGGAGATTTTTGTTTGTCGGGAGGTTTTTTGTTCGTTCCTTAAATGGAAATAAAACTATACAGACGCACGGCACCATAGAAGTGGAATAAACAATTGAGTCTCGGCATAAAGTTCTGCAGGAATACAAGTGAGTAAGGTAGATAGATACAGAAAATTTAGGAATGTAGAAATACAGATTTGCTGTGTAGGAAACCCTCAGGCTGCTATTTCTAGCTGCTTCTCTGGAAATGAGGTTATAGATTTAAATAAATAATAGAATTCTTTTTAAGGGACTTCTGTTAAAATTTCAATTTTATGTAGAAAACGTGTGCTTCTTTCAGGTGCTTTTTGGGGAAAAAAAATTCTTATTGCAAAAGGTTCGTTTATTTCAAAATATTTATCATCAAAACCTTTTTTTGCTGGATACTGAAATGTAGCATGGAGAGCATATGTGCATTTTTAAGGGAGTAATTAATCATACAAATGATATCAGGACCTGTCTCACCTTTGTTCTCCTACTCCCTCCCTTCAAATAGCTGTCTGCTCCCTAACCTCTATTTTGGTTGACTGAAAAACCGTCCTGTTCAACACTGTCATCAATAAGCTCTCTCTCACTAGGCACATAGTTTTCTTTTAAAACATTTTTCTTTCTTTCTTTTCTTGTGTGTTTCTTCTTGCCTTTTCCTTGGTGATTGCTTCTTGAATAGGTGACTTTACATTTCTTCTTGGTGACTTAGAAATTGTGGTTTGTCGTCAGACAATACCAGACTTTAAATATTTAAAAACAACAAAATGCTTTTGGTGTGATTATTGTGAAATATTAATTAAAAGTAAATCTATAGGTTGTCCATATTACCACTCTGTAATGAATTAAAAAGTTTGCCGTTCCTTATGTGAGGAACAGCCAGATAAACTTAGTATATTACCCTCTTCAAAGGAAAATGATAGAAAATAATAATTATTCAGCTCTGCTAAAACCCACCAAAATATTTTGGGAAGCTGTGTACCAGGTTAATCTGTGTCAGGAGATGACAACTGAAAGACATCATCATGCAGGAGGTCTTGCACATCTTCTGTTTGAAATTTATAGGTCCTGTGGAGGTATTTTGAAGGTTGGAATGAGGGAAGAAACAGGCACAAAAATAAAACATTTTTAGCAGTTTCCAGTATATTGCTCTAGTCACTATTTGCTTTATTTATGAGCCTATCAGACCCAAATGCATACTCACTCTTACCTGTGACAAACTGGCAAGTGGGATATAAAAATGAAAGATTTTTTCCCTTAGCTGATGGCTAAGGAATCATTGATCTTCCCTAAACCAATATTAATCTTAGGAAGGCAGTGAGAGTCTTGGAGGTCTTTCATGTAGGTTGAAGGCAGCAGATTGGAAAACAAAAAAGATCTTTTTATCCATATTCCTTGTTGTTGGGAATATTTTATAAAACTGTCGTTGCCCGTTGATTATAACTTTTAATTCATGAAAGTTTCACACGTGGATGCACTCTTTAAAATAATTAATCAAGCAGTAGTCTGGTGGGGTAATACAATGCCAGGTGCTCAGACAGAGCCCTGGGATGGTTTTTCTCCTCAAATAAAATGCTTCATTCAGTTCTGTAGTCTGCAGTGAACATCCTAAAAGTACTGCCTGAAGAAGAGGGAGGTCTGCAGTTCTGAGATACTAATTAATTGTTGGGCCAGGGTGAGTTTGAGGTATATATGTAACTGGTGAAAGAACTGGCAGTAATACATAGGTGTTGGAGAGGAAGGTTGGCATATTAAATTGTAACGCAGTTTAGCACATTTCTGTATCAAAAAGCAAGTGTGTTCCGTGGAGAGGATTTTATTTACCACCATTTTTATATTCTGGGGGAAGGGATGGAGATGGAGAGGAAATAGATGCTTATATTAAAATAGATCTACAGTCCTCTAATAAAATCATGTTCCCTTTGGGCTGGATATTTTCTGCACGTACTCGACAGCATTTTGATGCCTAAACAGACAGAAAGAGTTTGGAGAAAAGGGGGAACAAACATTAAATGACCTTAGTTTATGCATTAGGTAGTGACAAAACCAGGAATCCCAACATCTCATAACTGCCAGCTGGGTGCTCTTGAGCTTGTGTACAGCTCAGTACGCATCTATCAAACCAACCTGTTCCAGAGGTACTTCCAATAACAATCCTGAATTGAACACGTATAATACGATAATCCTTTCTTAATGTTAGCTTTTGGTTTCAGTACTTCTTGTGTACCACCTTCTACTTTTTGAGAAATAAATAAAAGTCTGATGATGAATGGTAGAAAATATTATACTAGAATTAGAGAATGCTTAGTGTAAATACTCTGAAATTGTTCTGTTAGATATGTCATTGTGTGAACTACGTAACATAATTAGAGTGAATTTTCATACCACATATCATTTTCATTTTCTCTTCCTGGACTGTAGCTGAAATTCTAGTTAGGCATAGCTGGTTATTTCAAAACAATAATTATTTTGTCTATTATGGAATACTGTAAATCCAGATTTTCAAGGGGAAAAAAAAGAGGTTTTTGACGGATGAGTTGCAAAAGTTTTCCAGATCCACCTGTATGTCATGAATGTTTCTGAAACAAATTTATAATAATGAGAGGAATATTTGAGTTGATGCATGTTGGAATTTACTAGTGGTATAGCAAAGAGATCAGAGCAAATGCCTAAGGTGACTTAGGGTGAGTCTGGAAGACAAAACAGGTTTGGCTGCCTTGCTGTGCGTAGCTCCGTCCTTGTCGTAGATGAGTTGCTGAAGCAACCTTGAGCTCATTGATGATCTTTAAATGGTGCAGGTTATTAAAGCTAAGCTGGTAGTCCCGCTGGTTTTTGCATCAAGTGCATTTGGCTGCTCATTGAATAGAAAGTGTTTTTAAGGTAGATGTTACGATATTTATTGGTGGCACATTTTTTAACACGGTACTTTCCCAGGCATGTTACTTACAAATTTATACAAAGATAGATCAGGTTTCAGCCTAAACAAAATATGACAGATTCTTTTACCAAGACTTGAAAAAACCCAAGGTCTTTAAGAATCACAGAAAGACATTCCTTCATATAATGCAGTCATTTAAAAGAAAATGAGAGGTTGTTGTTAATTGCTTATTTGTAGTATTCTGTGGGACTTCTAATTGCAAAAGCTTGTGTTAAACAATTCCAAGAAATTCATGTAATGAACTACCCTAGTTTATCTTGGCTTTCTGTAATATTTTTGTAGGAGATTTAGGCAGTAATCAAATCCAGCTCTTCCCTGTTTCAGAGAAAATAAAGATTTCTCTTCTAAACAAAGCTAACGGTTTCGATACACTATTTTGATAGCTGTAATGACATCTAATCATGGGGCAGACATTGTGTTATGTGCTGTGTCGACAGAACAAAGTCTTTATTCCTAAAGACAGAGAAACTGAGAGCAGGAGGAAGAGAAATCCAGATAACTAGGACTAACATCACTGGGCAAGCGGAAGGATTGGAGAAGGAAAGCAGATGAGAAATCTTATTGTATGTTGTGTGGTGGGAGGAAAAACGCTGGAGGAGAAGGGGTACAGATGCTGAGTGTAAGGGAAGGGAAGAGTTAATACATTAATCAGTTCATATCCAGAAGAAACATGCAAAATTCTTTGAAGGATTTTAAGTGGAGGGTGCATTTGAAGGGTCGGTTTTGGAAGAGAGCTTGTGGCTGTGGGAGTCACTTTGAATTGGGAGAAGTATAGCTCCTCATCCAGAGATACAACAGAAAAAAAAAGAGAGTGCTAATATCTAAAGGATCAAGCAAGCCCTCTGGACAGCAGGAATTGGGACAAAGATGCTTTGCATTATAACAGCAAAAGCAGCAGATAGTTTGGGGAGACATTCAGTGGTTGACAGATAAGATACTAGGAGCAAAAGAGGAAGAAAAAGGAGCACATGAACTATGGAATGACACATAAACCAGGGGAGTGGACCAGGCGAAAAGTGGCTGACAGTTATAGTGAACCACCTCTCATGAGCAAAAGTCATGGAAAGTGAATTTGAGACGTGTGACAGTGAGAGGGAAGGAGCAGACAGGCCTCACTGAAATAGTTTAGGAGCTGGTCAAATAGAAGCTGAAGTCATTCAAAGTGAATTCAGAAGAGTGGGACAGTAAGAATGAGGCAAGCCTGATGCTCTGGTGGGATGATCACGTGGCTGACGTTTGCAGATGGCAAACCTTGAAGAGTTCAGAGTATGATAACCTGGGGTCAGGACTGCTCTGTCCAGGCTCTCCTGGCTTACTGCTAGCTTGAGGTACAAGTCTGATGATCCACTACAGCCTGCCCACCCCATGGAAGCTTCTGTGGAGAGTAAGGATGATGGGGAGAGCTGAGGATGTAGTAGCTGACAGCAATATACAGGAAGAAAGAATGAGAGCTACAGAACTTCAAAAAAACATAAAAAGGAGAAAAGGAAGAGGAGGAAAGAGCTGAAGATGATGCCGTCTTGTATGGAGAACTACAGTTTGACCCGCAGGCATCCAGCAAGAGAAAATGACAATAAATGATTAATTAAATGAGATAATAATGCATATCAATTGATGAACCTCGTAATGGGAGCTGATTTATTTTAGAAATTGTTTTTGAAGTAGGTGATCTGATCTGACATGTACAGCTTTGTTTATTCAGTTATTCTGAACAGCTATCATCTAGGAAGCACAGGTGTGAATTCCTTTTCCAGCTCTTTTTTTTTTTCTTTTTAGTTACAAAGCTGATTGCAAAGGCTTTTGAAAACTTGGCTTCCTCAACAATGCATTTCAAGTTCTCTGTAATCATTCTGGATACAAGATTGATTATTTTTCTGCAGTAAGGTATTCTATTGAATATAATTTAATTCTGATAGCTTACTGCATAGCTTGCTTGTGAATGTTTACATGGAAGCAAATTCTCCTTCTAAAAGTTCAGACATAATATAGTAGTTCTGATTTCTTTGGGCTTCTAAAGATGGAAGTCAGCCCAGCTGCAGGAACTGGGACAAAGATGCTTTGCAGCCTAGTAGCAAAAGCAGCAGTTCTTGTGGGGAAAAGACATTCAGTGGTTGAATTGGTGAATTCAGTTGAGCGAAAGAGCACACATTGCATGGAGCATGAAGCAGAATTTTTAAGGAGCATTAACTTCTATCTTGCCATATGCCAACTTCCGAATTCTATTTGTGTATCACATGAGCTATGCTGTTAGTAATCCGTTCAGTAGGAAAATGAAGCTACTCTTGTAAAGTCTGAGAAATCTGATTTATCCATCCATGTTTTCACCATGAGAAAGATTTTCTGGAAGCACAACTGAGTGCTTCCAAAGGTTGAAACAAATCCGAAACAACGAAATCAGATCCAAGTGCTTTTAATTCATTCTCCTAAAGCATTTAAGGCTATGTAACATATGCAAAAGTGTAAGCAGAGATTTTGCTTTCAATTTGGAACAATTTAAAAATCTCAAAGAGAAGACTGGTGCATAAATCAGTAAATCACTGAAGCATATGCTTAACATAAGCATGCTTATTGTCGTTAAAGAGGCGGCGTTTGGGGATGTAAGTACACGTTAAGGCCTACTCATGTATCTTTCTTTTTATTTTTTCTCCTCTATAAAACATCTGAATCTGACTCTGGGTTAATGATGGGTTCTTATCACCCCAGCCAAGGTTAGGACTCCACTATACCTCATTATATCCCTATTTCTCAGGTGAGGAGGTGAATGAAAGGGAAAGAAAATTAGTTTTCTCATTAACACAGGAGGCGTATGGACTGCAGTGTGAACTGAACACAAGCTGGATGAAAAGCATCTCTCCAGGAAGATGGCAGCAAAATTAACCACTGAATTATCTCTTTTTTATGTTCTGTTTTTCCTTCAGTTATATATAAATAAAATGGGGTAGAGTCTTGGGGTAGTCCACAGAACTGTAACAAAATGTTGTTCAAGTCCCAAATGTCCCAGATGGTTTCATTTACCATTCCAAATAAAAATTAAAACAGTTGTTAGCCCAGAATTTTCAGCTTAGAAGGCTCATCTAAAAAGGAAAGTGACGTGAAAGGACGGGAACTCAAGTTCAATTTCTTTGTAAATTTAACCCAGAAAGGCTCGCTCAGTTTAAGAATAGATTAGTGACAGCTCTAAATTTATGTCTTAATAGAGTACATGCAGATACGAAAACAACGAAGGGATTCTTTTTCCTACTGAAATGTTGTTTTTGTTTTCTAGTGGGCATAGGAATAAAGATGTATGCATTGTATGTCCACAGACAATTTCATTATGCTTGCACTTATTAGATGGAAATAATGATACTGTAATGACTAAAGCATTTTCTAAAATTGTCTTGGAAGCTGTGGTCTTTAAACAGGAGTCTTTTGATTGACAGTTCAATTCTGGAATAAATACTAAGTTTAGAATTTCTTTTTTTTTGAGGGGGTGCAGGGGTTTTTTTTTCAGATGTTTGCTACGATTGCTTGGAATATGTCTAAATAATTGTGTTTGGCTTTAGTTTAAGTTTAGTTTTAGATTAAGTTTAGTTTTAGTTTTTAGTCTGGCTTTGTCGGAGGCGCGAGTACCCTGGTGGCACTCTGTGAGTTTCAGAATTACACCAGCTGTGGGGTGCTATGGGGCAGCTCCGGATCAGGAATGTGCAGATGCATGGGAATAGGGAGGCTGAGGCTAGCCTGGTGCTTTTTGCATTGCGTTGCACTGTCTGCCAAAGATATATGCTGCTTACTGTTTTCTTTGGTGACTGGTGGTGAATGAAGTATTAGGGATTCCTTGCTTCTGAAATTTCATCGGAGATTTAGGTCCTGTTATTTCCATGACCATAATAGGGCTTATGCGTGTGAAGCATATACTGAATTTGACTTGCATTCACAATTAATTCAGAGTGAATGGCTGCCACACCTTTACCTGAAGCATATGAGGAATTTTTTGGAATAGATTTTAGATTTCATTGTATTTTGTGTCAAGTGCTAAATACTTGATTGCGAGTTGTGTTCAAATGTCTGGAATGGAAACTTTCTCTTTGAAAAGGTGTTGCTCTGTAGAATAAAACCACATCATGAATTCTGCTGGTTTACTAGGGAGTCATCAGAGAAAGTAAACTTTAAATCTGCACTGGATGCCATAGGTTCTAGAGGGCTACGAGCTGTGTCATGAGGCTCTGAATAACTTTGAGCTTAACAGCGGTGAAATTGCGTGAAAACACATTTATTTGCATATTAAAAAATAGAAGTCTTTGGATACAAATGAGATACCTCTGCTACCAAAAGAAGTTTCTACAAAAAGTATTTAAAAAAAAAAAAAAAGAGGGCACTCTCTAGAGACGTTTATGAACACATTGAAAGTTTTGTCATACTCATTGGGCTGGATTGTCTCACTCACTGGTTACTTGATTTACCTGGTAAGGATAATTGCTGGATTTTATATAGGAAAACCATTGAGGTTCAATAGCAGAGTGTCATTTCACTGGCTTTCAAAACAACATTATGTAGATACACAGTAACGAGTTCAGTAACATCAGGAGAGAGAACTCAATGGGTTTTTTTTCCTTGGTCGTATGCATTGTCTAAATTTGAACTCCAGATTTGTCATTGGCTTGACATGTTTTTGATAAAAAGCTATTGGGACTTAATGAGCAAGTATGAAGAGAATAATATCATAAGAGAAACAATCTAAGAATATCAAAATTATTCTAATGGATAGCGAAGTCTTTACAGCACAAATTTAATGTCTTACACAAAGAGTCTCTGTAGGTGGAATTATAATGCTCTTTGATGGTCTAACAGTTTCTCTTCCTCAGGGACAGCTAGCGAAGGAATCTTTGAAATGTTTTGTATCAACCTTTTTTCATATCCCTTGTCAGTTTTAGATGGTTCTTTTCTGTTTAGTTAAATGAATTTCACTTTTGACATGTACTCTCAAGTGTAGTTCTACTTCATAAAAATGATGCTATTGGGTCCTATATTTACTTTACTTCAGCAACCAAACGTCAAGTATATTTACTGTTGAAAGGCTTACTTTATAAATCCTGTATCTGAAAACTCAGGCTACATTGTAAGAGCTGCGTGGGTTTTGTTCTTTTTTTGTCCATTTTCACGGATGCAGGAAGAGTTCTCCAGAGCAATTATGCCGCTGGGCTTGCAGAAGTATATCTGACCAGAACTCATTGAAAAGCTGTTTTGGTGGTGCCCAAGAAGGAAAATAAATCAATTTTCTTTCCCTTATCTGGGACAACTGGGTTTGTCATGTAAGCTGAGATATGCCCGATTGTCCCCAAGGATCAAATTTGTTCTGTAGTTTGCCATAGCCTCTGTTAGAAACCTTGTGGATGTGTATTCCTTCAGCTGCAGAACTGCATCCAGCCTTTGGATGTCACTTACTACTTATCGACCATATCTCAAACTACGTGCTCTGAGGTATAATGCTGAAGTGCATGTCTTCTAACTAGTCTTCCTTCCTGAAAGAAGATCTGGACCCTCTAGGTCATGACTATCTTGCAGACTCTGAAACTCAGGGCACACAGACTTTGCAAAACATTTTATAAAGCGGTCACATGGTTAAATGCTGTCAAAGCACAAAAGGTGCAGAGAAAAGAAAGTGAAGAACGATCAACACGTGTGTGGAAAACCGTCCCTTTATTAGCCGTGTCGTTTGGAGAAGCCTTTGGGTTTGTGGGACTTCTGTCTCTCTCATTCTTTACCTTACCAGTCTTGCCTTCAGGCTCTCGTCTCTTCCAAAAACACCAGCCTCTCAAAAAAGGGAAGGCCCGGTCACACACATTAGATGGCCTGCTTGCTTGGCTTCAAATTCCCTGCTTGTCTCACCAGCTTGCAGTCCAAATTGGGAGAATTTGTTCCCAGTGGTCCTGGACTGGCCTGAAAGAAACACGCTTCGTTTGTGGCGATTCCATTTGCATCAATGGCTGCTAGGATTAGTGCTTCTGGATCATTGCCATTCCTGTATCAGCCCAGCATATCCCAGCCTAACAGGGAGACCAAAAGGCGGAAGTTAAGGGACAGTAAAAATTAAAGCAAATGTTCAGAAAGCAAAATGCAGGTGTATTTTTTGTCCACTTTAAAGGAAGCTTTTAAAGAAAGTTAAGGCATGTCAGATTTCTGTTCAGGCTGAATTCTGTGAATTTTGCACGCGATTGTACAATGCAATGAAGTGAATACAATACAGTGAAGCTGTAACCCACAAATTTGCTGCTGTTGGTGCTTGTGCTGTCTTTGTTGAAGAATGAAACTAGTCGCAATAATTAGTCACTTTTGCAGAAATTATATCCTCGAAGAAATATTTCTAAGCATGCCACCTCTGCTAATAATTAAAAAATACATAGAATGTTTTCCTTCATAGTTATTATAATGTGTTTTAGTAAGAACAGATTTTTTTTAATGAACATACTGCATTTTAACATGTTTGAAAAACAAAGCCGTGCAATGTCTGTTTGTACTTGAATATTTTTTAAAAGGCGACGTTCATCGGGATTTTATCGCATACTCCCTACTAACATGTGTAAGTTTGGTTCAGGTGAGATGTACAGTTTGGGGTTTCCCAAATTTTACTCGATTGCTCAGTAACAAAGCCTGTTTTTTAAAAAATCTGCTATCAAAGCATTCTTCATCTTTTCTCTTCCTGCGTTTTAAAAATGTGTGCCAATGTACAGCAACTGCTGCCGTGCCAATGCCACTCTCAATAGCACGTAATTGCAAATAAAATTCAAAGTAACAGGTGATCAAAAGAATTAATTTTAGATGGTGACCCTTTCCAAAGGGTGTGACTTTTTAATGCCCTGGTCTTCATCAGACAGATTCATTTGGTGATTTAAAAGCCTAAGTACTCTTTCACATTCATTCACTTGGTTAGAGACAACGTGTCTATAAAAGAATTGGATAAAAATAGTGGTTCTGACCTAAAATTTAGATAAAAAAAATCAGGTTGCCAGAGGAGAAGGTCGCTGTTTTGAGTAAGCATTCCTGAAATGTAACATGAAAAGAACATTAATGTTTTTATTACCTAGGAGTAGTAAATTTAAAAAAAAATTGCCAAAACTCAAGTGTTCCAGCACAGCTGAAACCTGGAAAGGTTTATCTGAAAGCAGGAAAACAAAGCTACCTGATGAATTGTATTAGCATCTTAAATGAAGACTCCTGCAACTTCTCTGACAAAAAACTGCGTCCGGAGGCCACTGATGGCCTCTGTGACCCTGCCGAGGGCCTCACCGGCCCCGGCTCCGCTCCCCCCTTGCCGTTGCCTCCCGGGGATCATTAGGTGCGGCTGGGAGCCCTCTCATCCCACCTGCCCAGCCTCTGGGGGTCTTCAGGGTGCCCTGAACACCCCCTGTCCTCCCCAGAGCCCTCATGGGCAGCCTGAACCCCCCAGCCACCCCAAAGCTTCCCAGGCTGCGACCCATTTCCAGTGGGGTGCCTCTAGGTCGGCTGGAACATCCCCTGCAACACCTCCTCAGTCAGTCCAGGGCTGCGAAACGTGGGAGGACACACGCAGCTGGGAGGGCAGGCCAGATGGCACTAACGAGCCTTAATGGCCCTGATGAGCCTCACCGGGTCCTCCCCAGCACGTGGACCCAGAAGCCCATTTCAGTTCAGCTGCGAGGGGGCCCGCAGCCCTCCCTGGGCTGAGCTGAGCTGAGCTGGCTCTTGCTGCTCCTCGGGAGGATGGGTTTCAGTGCATGGCTAATAAACACGCAGAAGCGATAAGTGTTGGTACTTGTTTTAGTGGATAAACTTACTGATTTCAGCGCTCCTCGAGTTAGGCTGACTGCGGTGGGACCGATCCTGGTGTCTCCAAAATCCGGAAGGTGACAGATTGTTTTGCTGCAGACTCATGGAAGGTATGTCGAAACGCAGGTTTAAGCTTATCGGAAGCTGAACCTTAACAAGCAAAATCAGGCTGCTTAGGTGAAAGCTTGTTTTGACTAAATATCTAGAGCTATGGGAATGTTTTTCATTTACGTTGGTTATTCAAGTAAAAAATGGTAAATATGTGCTGGTCTCTGTGAGATCCCTTGTGTAATTGGTTATTTGATATTTTCTATATTTATCCTTGCTTGGGGTGGAAAGCTTGTTCAGCAATTTGTGATGCTCAATGTATTTTCTGATCCCGTATCCCCTTAACAAATATCCTGTGAGAACAATTTGTTGTCTGGCCAGGTAATATAGCAAGGTATTGAAACAGGCCATTAGCTGTAGAACAGTTACAGATTGGTAACATTGCCAGAGGCACACAGGATTTGCCTTTTCTTGTTCAGAAATGTAACAAAATTTGTGTTTTATACTAAAGAATTGCACTTGAAATCTACCAAAAAACTAGCAAGGAGTTCTCTCCCGGTATCTATACAGTGCTCTTCTTCCTCATTCTTTGCTTGGGTTTTCTAGTCCTCTCTTTCCAGTGTGACATCCTTTGCATGCTTACCAAAATTGTATTAAAAATGTTGTACGCTAAACTTGATAGAAAATATACTTCAGAGAATAATTGCCAGCAAAGCTGGCACATAACAAAGGTTCTTGTGACCTTACTGCTTTGTGAAAAAGGCTGTTTCACCTGGCCTAAGAATGGGCACAGTGCTGTCTGTGGATAAAGTGATTGCTCAGTACTTGCAGGTGAGACCAGAGGAATTAGCTGGGGGTCTTGGATGGTTTCCCCGAAATGTTTAGGCCCATCAGAGAGCAGCAACTCTGAATACGATCATCTTTGCGTAGATTTTACCTTCTCAGCGAGAAGTTCGCATATAGGTCGTTCTGGATCGTTGTGTGTATCTCTTTAAGAATATTCAGAGTGATGTAACACTGGAAGCTGTAAAGGAAGACACCTACAGTATTTGGCACGGTATTGTCTGATTTCTGGCTTTGTGCTCATTGAAAGTAATTCAAAAATAATCAGGCTTTTTTTTTTTTTTTGTGCAGCATGTGGGAAGTGATAGGGGCCTAGAAGGGAAGAAGAGGGGGGAAAAATGTTGCTCAATGACAGAGGAAATAACTAGAGGTAGTCAGAGAGACACTAAATATTTTATTTCTGTCTGGAAATCATTTGATTGTTATAAGATTTATGCGAGCTACAGAAAATAAAGCTTTTTTGCATTGGAAATGGATACTGTTTGCCACAGAACTAGAGGGCTCTCCAAAGTCATCAGATAGGTGGGAGAGGGCTTTTCAGAACAGATCATTCGCTTCAGGAGTAAGGCTTCAGCTGCTTGTCTTCAGTATAACCGCTACCCCATTTTTTTTTTCCACCATTCATTGTTGACTGATTGATGTAAGTTGAACTGAGGAAGATGCTGCTGCTGAAAGCATTCAGAAAGAGGGAGCAAAATCCTGAAAACATAAGATCTGTGCTGGACGTTGAATCTCATAGATGAAGATGCTGAGCTCTTCCCGCATGGAGATCTGTTCTGAAAAGCGTTTTGCATTTGAACTTGACTATGTGATGTTCAAGTATTCTGGTGTATACGGAGACTTTCCGCAACAGTAAACTGTTCCCTGAATTTAGTACTTGGAAATCTTAGAGATTTTTTCCTTTAAGACTAAGCTTCCCACACAGATTGTGAATACAACTACAGGAAACTATTCTCTGGTTGCTATGTAGTTGTTGCTATACGTAACTTGTCGATTAAGCAGACTCTGCGCAAGCATCTTAAATGTTAAATGATCACTAAGTGCATAGTGAGCATTTGAGTTTTGGATTCTGTTGTTCCTTTTGGATGGTCCATCCACATAAAGCCTTTTCTCAATCTGCTGTATGTAAACAATCTGTTTTCTCTCTGAATTATTTGGAATATTTTAAAGTATCCCCTGAAAAACTTATTTCCCCTCATTAGTCAATACATACAAACATTAAAGCTTTCTCCATGATTTCTGACCGAGGGGATACATGGACACATGGCTTTGGTCCGAAATGAATGTATGTTTGTTAAAATCTAAACAGGATCGGATTTAGAAGCAAGAGACTGGAAGAATAAGGTTGCCCTGTAATTGAAGGTTGCGAAAGTAATAAAACTTTCATTATCCTTGTTCTTTCATAGCATTCTCTACACCTAATTTACTGTCAAGGTTGCTGAAATACAGATTAAACTATATATCCTATGTGAGAGACCATCTGGCTTTTATAAAGTTTACCAGAAATATTTTTAGCTAAATGTTGGTGTAACCTTTATGCGAAGTTTCCTCTGAAAATGGGAAGTGGCACCAAACCTGTTTCTAACTCTTGTTCTTAAAACTAAACAAACTCTATGCAGCGACCTAACTTTTTTTTTTTAAGTCAGTTAACTGTGATTTATAGCTAAGGTATAGCTTTTCTAAAGCAACAATGTTTATTCGTCGCTTGGATTGTAGAAGTTAAAATGTTTGCTGATGAAGGCAGTCTCCACCGAGTACTTGTTTCCAGGCATGTTTCTGTAGAGCCAAGCCAGGCAAGACATCTTTATCCCCCTTCTCTCCCCTACACTTCTTAAAAGTAATTTTCTTTATGTGATTCATTAGTTCTCTTCTGAAAGAAGTAGGAGTTGTTAAATGTTTCTCTTGGTCAATAGGATGTCCAGTACTCGCCTAAATGTACTTCAATTGTGTGGAATTGTCCTGTTCAGTCCTGGAAGCTTCCTGGTAGTTCACCCTCAGGCGGCACTAGGAAGCGCAAATGCTTTGTGTTTCTTTGTTTGTCGTCTATTAAGAAGAATAGCATTTGCTTCCATACAGAAAAGAGAGAAACATGGGACACGTGCGATAGTAATAAACATGTTACAAGATGTTTCCACGTTAGACGCAGAAAGACTAGTTGCAGTGTTGCTTTTTGTACTCTTGTGGAACTGCTTATTCAGTGCTAAGAAGGAAAATCTTGCTGTAATTGTGTAGGTTGTCATGCAAATATAATTACCGTTAGTGTAAAATTTTAATTCCTTCATATTGCAGCTCCTTCCCAGGAAAGTTTGCCATGTGTGGATTTTGTTATACTGTAATGTTAAGCTACAGTTTACACGCAGTAAAATGGTGCGGAAAACAGGCATTTTATCATCCACAGTTTAATGCCGCATACTGAATGACGTATTGCTCGTGGGGGAGAGGAGAGGCCAGTTGTTTTAAAGCACCAAATCCTGATCCCATTACAACCGCTGGAAGTCTTGTCATTGACTTTGTTCTTTCCAAGATCTGGATTGTGAACACTAGTAGCTATTCAACTGCAGAACAATAGCAAAATCATTTTCAGAATTAAAAGGAAAAAAAAAACCCAAACCAAGCAAATCAACAATGCCCCCAAACAAACGAAACCCCCTCAAAAATCCTTCAGTAATATCCTCCCATGTTTATTCTCTTTCTTAACAATATAAACATTTATCACTTCCCCACTTAGAGTCAGAGCTGACAATATACGTATTCAAAGGCTGTATTGAATTGCAAGATCATTGATCTTTTAAGTTGGGCAGAAAACAGAACTACCCATCTCCACCTGCAAGCAAGGCATAGGTTATTTGTGTACATGACATACTGACTTATCTCTGAAGTTAATGAAAAGGTGATATAAAGATTCTCTGCGGCCTGCACGGGTAAAGATCAAAGACCCTAAAGCTCAAGTCCTTTTGTTAGGTAAAAGAACATGAATTTAAAGAAATGAGCAGTTACATATGTAAAAAATAAGACCAAATACTTGCTTATGATTACAGCCACGTTGGCGTACATCATGTTGTAGTGAATCACTGTTCCCAATGCAAACGTCTCTTGCAAAAATCACTCAGTAACCCTATGATTTTATACCTTGATTATTCTTTTTCTCTTACCAATTTGCAGTACATCTAGCCAAGCTCTGCTACTTTGGAAGCAGATTAGTATCCGTTGAAAAAGCTTCAAAAGCAAATGCTGAATTAATCCGATTCTGTCCGTCCCCTATACGCTTTGAAAGAACAATTATATTAAAGGTTGTAAGAAAGAAAAGAAAAAAATCCATGAAAGATTTGAAAGTTACTAGAATGTTTACGTTCTTCACTGTGGTGAAAAGATTAAGATTTCTTTGGGGGTTTTTTAATGCAGAAATGACCTGATAGCAACTATAAAAATTTCTTCTAATTCTAGATTGATGTGCAAGGTGCAGCAGCAGGGCTGTGGTATGCATTTACCAAATGCAAAATATTTTGTGAGTCCAAATGTTTCAAGAAACTTTATTTTTCCTATCGTACAACTGTTAGGCTGGGAGACCTCTTCTGAACATCTCTATGATTCCCAAGGGTTCTAAGACTCCTCTAGTTTCTTGGGAAATTTAAGTCTTGGAAAACTCTAAACTTGAGTTTCCAAATTTTTTTGTCTTTTGGTGTTTTTCTAAATAATATGCTTGGTTACTTCAAAGTAAGCTTTCCTTCTTCTGGATTTTGGTTGGGTTTTTTTTTTGGTAACTTTCTGCTTTGTTATAAATTTTTTTTTTTTTCTCCCAGAATGTTAATCTTTTGGAGAACAGAAACGATGGCTTTCCAGGTAGCAGGGATACAATGCCTCTGGTGTAATGTTCTGTGTTCTCTAATAATTGTAGGCAGTTGTAAAACAGTTTTGGGTTTGTTGTTTTGTTGGTGGGTTTTTTTGGGTTGGTTTGTTTTTAAACTTTGCCAAGTTTACCAAACTCGTTGCTTGCAGTTACAATATTTTGTGTAGGGTTGTGAGGTGAAGAAGATGGTGACTGTTACTGCTATGGTATTGCAGAGGCTTTCTCTGTTAAAACTGAAGATTTCATAAACAGACATACTGGCTTGTGTGGAGTAGAAACTAGATGGAATCTTTCAATGGAAAGTAAATTCCAGCCCATTAAAAGAATGTGATTCTCTATTTTACGCAGTTCACAGGGTTTGCTGATGGAATTGTTAGGGAGGGGAAAACCAGTGATGTTGAAGCCTGTATTAATTCATTTGGAATAATTCAGCATAATAAAAGGTATATTTGCCGTATAATATGTGTAGATGGAATTTTGCTGTAGAATAAATGTAAAAATATAACTTGACTGTAAAGAATTTGATTTTCAGAAAGTTTCATAAAGATTACTTTCTAGTATCAAGTTATCTTTGCAGTTGGCAGGATGAAAACTGTTTATGGCTTTTTTTAAAGACACACGTATGAAGTTATTCCACATATATGTGGAATACATGTGTGGAAATGCATTCTATTTATTGTTTTTAAAGAATGCAGTGGTTTTGTTTTACCATAAAATTCAGAAATGATAATGAGTACTAACCATACTACTTAGTCCTATTTGTGGTAGGATTTAATTTAGGGATTTTTTTGTTATCATTCTGTTGTTGGTGTTTTTTTAAGTCTTTGCAGGTTATTGTTTTTGTACAAAGATGAGCTAAACTGGGAACTCCAATTTAAGAGAAATACAAGAATTTGGGGCATCATATGCATATTGGTTATAAAAATTATTCCCGAGAGCTAAGGCGAGATGAGCAAAATATGCATGCTTTATCTGAAATCTGAGTCTCTGATCTCACCCACTATGGCTTTCTTATATTATTGATTCATCCTGCAGCCTTTTCATGTCTGTGCATCTGCAGAGGTCCTGGTGCACCTACACCACTGCCTTGCTGCTCCTACTGACTTGTTTTCTTCAAAGGTATATATTTTTAATCACTTCCTCAAATACCAGTCGTAGAATCCTAGAATAGTTTGGGTTGGGAGGGACCTTCAAAGATCATCTAGTCCCCCCCCCCCCCCCCCCCCCCCC
>VZSC01007684.1:543866-565085 GCA_013398225.1 Steatornis caripensis
CCCCCCCCCCCCCCACCCCGCCATGGGCAGGCACATCTTTCACTGGATCAGGTTGCTTAAAGCCCTGTCCCACAGTTCTGATAATTGTTTTAGGCTTCATTCTCTGTTGCAATTTTTTTTTTGTTTCGCTGAGAAGATACTAGATAAAAATTCAAAAGAAAAGAACTGAACTGTGTTCTTTTTGCTCTATAATATTCTTCTACATTATCTTATTTACCACTAGCAACAACCTCTCCAGAAAGGTAAACGAGACTCCCTTGAGCGGAGGCTGTGATTAGTCATAAGCAAATGTCAGCAGGTCTTACGAACTCTGTTAGTTGATTCAACTTCTAGACCGTTTCCCAGCCTTTTGGGGCTTTTACCAAGCCACTGTCATGTTCAGCTGAAAATCAGGAAAGCTGGAAGGTCTTTTAAAAGATGCAGGGCTGAAAAGAGGAAAAGTGTCAGGATTAATATAATCCCGCCGAGCTCTGTGTAGTTAAAACTGGATTCATTGTGTACGTTTGGATGTTAGTATGTCAATTCCTAAAAAGAGACTCATAACATAGTTCTCAGTGTTATGGTGTCTTATTATCTGCTGTATTATTTTGGGCCAGTGCAGAACGTACCCTTTGAACACACCTGCAGCATGAACTGGCAGATGAATAAACTGGTGTGGGACACAGAAAACGTGATTAAAATATTTAAACTCAAATTAGTAAGTGTGACTCCAGGGTATTTTTTTTTAGCTAGCGTCAGAAAAAGATGTAGAATCTGAGAGTTTATAACTGCGTGTCTTTGCAGGTATTCTTGTTTTTCTGCTTATGGATATTTAGACTTTGTCACTCCTGGTGCTTCCTAAACCAAGGTCTAGACCAGTATTTGAAGGGAGCAGTGAACTGCTAGCGGAGCTGGTGCGTATGAAGTGACGGAAGGAGAGGGATGGATCGTACGTTGCTACAGCAGTAAAGCAGTCGTGCCGAGAACTGCAGTCTTGCTGGAGTATTATGATAACAAAGGGTGTGTATGAGCATTTGCATTTGTAGAACAGCCTCAGACAGAAACTCCAAAGGAAAGAGCATTGAAATGCTATCAAAACTGGACAGTTGCATTTTACAAGCACGATCTTTCTCAGTTCTTAACCACTGTAATAGAATAATAAACAGAGGCTTCCCTCCAGTTCAATAGATGCTTGCTTTTGTGCAAAATACCTCTTTCTATCCTTTTTAAAAGAGCTTATTTGTTCATCTTCTGTACGAGCAAATACTAGAAAATGCATTCTTTCCCCTGGGAAACAACCTTTCAAATGGCTCAAGAACGTTATCAGGGAAACACTAACCCTCACCGTCCATTTTTTTGCTGGATATTTTTCTTCCAGGCACAGACGTTACTTTATGAAGAATATATTTTAAAATCCTGTTTTTTTTGTTGTATTGTTTTTCAGGAAGTGAAGCTGTACTTTTTCACTTAAGCTGCTTGGTAGGATGTTCTTAGAATAAAATTCTAGAATTCTGTAATCTTTCTTTCGCAACTTCCTTTTCTAGGCTGCATAACTTCTTGACCTTTTGTGTTTACACACCAGAGTGTTATGTAGAAACTTTCAGAAGAGTTGTTTAACATACTGTCTACAGTTAATGCTTCCTCCTTATGGAATATGTGAAATAAAACAAGTGAGGGGCACCAGCATCACTTGTACGATTACATTTTAGTGCAAGCTAAAGCTATAAGCTATACTGGTCAAGTGCAATTCTTTTATTATGACAAAGTAACTATAATTGGGGTGAGTTTTTATTATTAATGTAATAAGACTACGAGTAAAGCTTTACTTCTTTAAAGCTGATTTAAAAAAAAAAAATTCTCCCTGCCGTGTTACAGAAACTTGTATTGCTCAGAGCAAATTATCTGGTTGAACACATGGGCAAAATGAGAATCAAATCCCTCATTTCCTAAGAATCTATTGGGAATAAACTAATTTTAGAGCTTCTAGTACACTTAGAATTTTTTTAATTGCTTTTTATTTTTTGGTACACTCCTACTTTCAGATTTGAGTTATAACTGTCAGGATCAAAACAAAGCGAGGGGCTTATCTTGAGGGTTTTTTTTTTCCTCTTTCGATAGGGAAGACCAAGAAACCCCTTAGGTCTTATTCTTGTTAAGATCCAAGGCCTTTTCTATAGAAAATTCGAAGTAATGATCTGAAGTGTTGTGTGCTGTTTATATGACTAGAACATCTCAACTAAATTTGCCAGTGAATCAGATAGTCTTGAGGACCGTGAAAGTGTCCGGTGTGCCTTGTATTTCTTCCTGCGTGGCTTGAGGCCAGCAGACCAGTCCTAACGCCTAATGATAAAATTTGCAAGGTTTTTCACACCAGATCATTCTTGTCATCCGTTATGTCTGCACATCAGAAATGTAGTCATCTGTCAAAAGAAGTAAGAGTATGCCAAAATTTTTCAAGGTAATTAATACTTCTTTAGCAATGAAAATCTTCTGACAATAGTCAAGCTATGGAAGTAGCATGGACTCAGTGCACCAGGGTATACTCAGATTTGCTAGAATTCATACTATCATATAAATGGACTAAGTAACTAACTACTACTGCATTCCCATATGGGCTTAATTGTGATACATCCTTACGTACACGTTTATATACCTGAATGTTTTTGGTACTTTTGCTCACACTACCAAAAATTCTCTCTGAAGCCTAAGCGTCTTTTGAGGTGAAGCTCAGGAATTTCTTAGGAACGTAGGGCAACAGAAGTAGCCGTGAGAGTGGAAAATGAAAGGCTCTATCAGGAATGGAATGGGCGTTGGCAGGAAGCTGCTGACCTGCATTGGATTGGGGCACTGTTAGCAGCAGTCCAGGGCCTCTGGGATTCCCAGCGATGTAAAAGATGACACCTTCAGCATGTTCTTACCCTTGGTGACGATGCAGTGACGTACTGATGTGGTTCAGGGAGAAAGTAATTCCTTGCAGCGCTTTCTGGTTAATGTCTACCTGAACGATAAGTTGATGAAATCCCAAGACTACTATGGTGGAAGATTTTGAGGGCAGCAAGCCACACACATAAATGGAGGAGTAACGTCTGTCTTTGCAATTAGTGAATTAGTTTTTTCTATATGCAAAGTAGGGGTAGGAAACAACATGACATCCATTAGGTATTTAAACTTCACATTTCTGAAGGCTCTCCCACTCTCCCCTTTATTCCTTAATAAATGGGCTTTGAAAACAGGTTTATATTAGCTGTGCTAATATAGAAAGGGATCTTGTCATTTTGTTGCTCGCTTGGCCAAGTAGGAAGACACAAGTAATACAGACACTGTCTTTCCCCAGACGCGTGAAGATGTAGGACTATGTTCCTAATCATATACTTATTTATTGATGGAGAGGGTCAGAAAGAAGCAGCACCATCTACTGACTGAAATACATCATTACCAACCCGAACCAGGCCTAGAAATGACAATGCAATCTGTGTGCTCTGACCATGTGAATGTAATTACCAGACCTCCCTGGTTTATTAGCTAACTAATACTAAGTAATAATAACTGCTTTGGTTATGGGTTGTTATTATTATTGACTATATCTTCCTTTTTTTTTTATTTACCCTCTTTTGATTTGACACAGATTTAAAAGCTGATTTTTGTCAGCTCCCTGCCAGTTCAGTCAATGGTGAGGACGTTTAAATAGCTACTTGTTAATGTTACGTGTAGCTTCTGGGTTAGTGACGCTGCTTGAGGGACAGGAAGCTGCTGTAGTGTTTTACAGAAGTAAAGGTGTTAGGTAGGGTGGCAGGTAGAAACCTGAAGTTTCAGATCCTCGAAGGTATTTATGCGCCTCATTAATACATTGGGAAGGCATTAGATACCTTTGGGGAACTGGCCTTGCACAGCCAAAGTTCTCTTTGGCTTTAATGGAATGCTATCCGTTCCAAGCCTGTCGTGATTAGTCAATAAAGCCGAGCTGTATAATCTGTGGAAAGCTTTATTCTCTTGTGTGTGCACAAACACAAGTTGAGTCTGGTTGATGGTTTGGGTTTTTTTAAGGATGTTTCTCTTTAAAGCATTTTACAGTTGCAGGGTTTGGTTCTATAGCCCATTGCTACAAGATGTTTGTCGCAGGACAAAGTTCTGTCACGATAATTTGGATTTTCCCACTAATACTGGTAAAAATTTCCTGATCAGGAAGGTAACAAGGACAAGACTGATTTTCAGGGTAGCTTTTCATCTAAAATGCAGGCATAACATGCCTTAATCCAAGAGGTGACTGAAAAAAATTTTGGGAAAAATACTCTTAGATCTCACTTACAAATTGCTTGGAAGGTTTATCATCTATGACAGGTCTTCTGACCTTCTTTTTGAAGGTCTTGTGTAAAAGACCCAAAACATAGTGTTCTGCTTGGTGTTCAATTTATATTCTTTAGAAAGATAAGGGAAGTAATTATTTATGTTGTCATTTGATGATGTGGAGCAGGAAATTTTTCGTAAGCCTCCCAAATGAATTATATTTATTCCTAAACCATTATTCTGGGATTTTTTTAATCCACATTTTTATCTGCCCCTTAGCAATGCATCGTAACCATTACCTGATGTTTAAAAAAGCTTAAAATGGTAGTCAAACTGTTTGAAAGAAAGATAAGTTATAAGTGGGAATTTGAAATCATAATATCGGTTTATTCTGGAATGTTAGTATAACTTACGTTTAAAAATATTCAATTTCCCACTACTGTACGTGAATTGTAATTCAGCTTTCAATACTTTATGGGTGGATTTGTTGAAGTGGTTCCCACTGAGTTGCTTAATTATCAGATTTCATGGATACAAAGTGTTAAGACATCAAAGTGGGAAAAATCCCAAGTGCAAGTAACTGATTTCTGGTTGTTACATCACTAAAATATTTTTGTGCACAGGGGTTTCCTTTCCCTTTTGTGCAATAGATAACAGTTAATCCCTGTTGAACAGAAAGTCTGAGCCTCTGGAGACTGTCAGGTTCTGGCATACTATTCTCTAGCTTGAAATAAAGACTTGCTTTGGAAGCACTGAATTCTTCAAGCTGTAGCGTTAGTGGGCTTCATCTCTTTCAACAGTCTTGAGGCTGGTAGAAGTAGCCCCACTTTACAATACAGTTAACATCTAGAAATTTGAGAATCCTTTTTGTATTTGCCAGGTCCTAACTGATTAACCTGGTGAGCCTCTGGACATGTACTATTCCTCTTTTTTTAGCCCCTTCTAAATTTGAAAAAGGAAAAAATATTAAAAGTGAAGTCTGCAATCAGATGAAATTCAGTCAGGTCAAACAATGGTAGATACGGCTACAAGGCTGAGGGGGAAAAGTGGCAACAAGTGGATATCTGTGATAGGCTTAAATATCTTTGTGCTGTGATTGAAATAGAAATACGCAAATGTTCTGTCAGAAGTCTGTGTGTGCATGACTTGCTAGTACTTGCTTAAATGTTGTTGTTTTCATACTTCAGTAATGTTTTCCGTCTCAGTTCCTCGGTTCGCAATGGCAATTTTTCAAAGTCAGTCTTGAGGAAGTATTACATTTATTCTTACCCTGAATGTCTGAATCAGAATTTACGGATTTTCAGTACGCTCTGGAGAAGCTTTAATTATCCCTGAAGAAACCTTAATGATGAAGACCATCTCCCCAGCCTGGGACAGGGGGACAGAACTGTTTTGGGTGGTGCTTAAACCTCTTAGAGACTGCAGGCATTAGCACTAATTGTTGCTGAAATGCCTTCTGTCACTTTTGCCTAAAAACGCAGATGAAGACTACCTGCTGCGTACCGCTCTGCAGATTATTAGCTAAGATTACATTGCGTTATGTCGTCGTGTTTATTGAGGTCTAGTTGCTGAAACTTTCATTCGGTGCGAGTAATTTTTTTCTTTAAAAGTTGTTTTGAGGAGTTTAGGTGGTGTGCGGTTTTTTTAAATGCAGTTAGAATATATCTCTAAAGCTGCAAAATCCTCAGGGAATTAAATTTTCAAGCAATTAGAAATTCTTTGATTTTTGTGTTCAATGTTTTGCAAGTTTAAATTTGAGCTTGGCTTTTAATCTCGGAGATGTAAACAAAGCCCAGCATTTGAACACTTGAGGAACATTTGTCATCTAGAGCTGTACTTTGTCTCTAGAACAAGTCATTTGCAAGCGCAATACTGGAAGTTGAAACCCAAACATTTTCCTTGGTTGCTTTGCTCCTTATGCTTTCCTCTTAAAGTGCTAAATAGATTCAGACGTTTCTCAAGCTGCAGCCTAGGCTTTGCTGAAAGTATCGGGAGATTCAAAAGACTTTTCAAAAGACCAGCCTCCAGCTTTTAGTATGCAAATAAGCTGCTGCTTAGTTCTAGTGTTTTACTGTTTTGATATAACAATTAAGGAAAAACTACTTAATCGCCTCCTGAATAAATGCCTTTACTAGGAATTGGGAAAGTCATAGAAGTTACTTGCTAAACCAGTAGGCAATTTATGCTAAACACTGAATCCTAAAATCACTGTAGAAGTTTAGGTTCTTCCTTGTTCACTAAGCGAAAGAAGAATAGTTAGAAGTTAAATGCAATTAAAGTCGTATTTGTCTGTTTTTATTTCATACATACATCAAAATGTAATACAATTGATGATGTAAAGGATCTTGAACTCTGAGTAACAACTCTCCAAAAATATTTTCTCAAAAAGTGGCATAACACTGAAGTAATCAATCCAATGAATTGCAGTTACTGTGACTTATTCAAATACCTGGCACCTGTATGCTTCATTGCAACGTGCATGGGAAATACTGTAGATTTAGGAAGAGTTGACTACTTCTGTTTTGATCGAAGTAAACCACTTGTTCTGCTGTTTTCTGATCAATGTAATTAGTAGACTGTAGAACACAAACTCCCAATAACTGGAAGTGATTACCAAGTAGAAGGTTCACTACCCATAAGAAATTACCTTATTCATATAATAATATTATTACTAGATATTATGGCAATACTTCAGTGAGTAAAAACTCGTAGAGCTGGGTGAGTCTTCCAATAGCAGACACTACTGTTCCTCATTTTGAAGTGAAACACGCGTTGTTGTTGAAAAGATATATTTTAATTTTAAGATCCCACTATGTTTATATCTTTATTCCTTTCCTGACAGTTGGTTGAGTTCTATGATTCAGTCTGGCGAAAGATTTATCTGAACAAAACCTATAGATTTTAGTCTTTTCACAGTGTGAGATCTCATTTCGTCAGCTTAAACTAAGTGATCTTTGGCTCTGTGAACTGAGCTCTACTTTGCTTATGTCCAATTAAAGAATCCTGTTCCACTAGGTCAAAAATTGTGGACAAGGGCGGCTTTTGGAATGGAGTCAGACTGCATTTATATCTAAGTATTTCAGACAAATGCATGACAAGAAAAAAAAAAAAGGAATTAAAGATGATAAACAGTGTTTTGAGAGACTATAACTTAGTGAGACAAATCTGATAAAATGTTGCTTTAGTGTATTTTATAGATGAAATCAGCTGATCTTTACAGCATAGATGGGTATATATAACGTTGTTAACTTTATTTCAAATACACAAGGTACTTCAGTTAGTCTATCTGTCTTCCACTTTTAAAAGTGCTTTTTTATGTGATGCTTCATTGATATTTTGAGTCCTTGGGTCCACGATCCCAGTTTCTATTTAATGTACCGATGTATAAAGTAGGGACAGTGTGTACTATGAGCAAAAATTGGAAATCAATACAGCCTAGCATTACTCAGCATCAGGGTTTGTATTAATCTGTTGGTGTGGGTTTTAGTGGAACCCAGATGGTTTGATACCATTATCCATTCAGGTTTTAAATGGTGTCCTGTCACTGGTTTGCAGGAGTAGTTTCTTTTAAACATTAATCTAATTTCTAAAAAATGCTGTGAAAGACTGGATTTGAGTAACTGACACAGAATAGACATTGCCATGACTTTCCTTGTCAGTCAAAGAACGTAAAGATTTGGAACGAACAGTGTAGAACTGTGCACAATTGTGAGTGCCACTGAGTGTCTCTTTTGCATGAAGGCAACTTCAGAGGGAGAACCAGCAACGAGAAGGGTTTGGGTTTTTTTTTTTTTAAAAAAAAAAAAAGCAAACACTAATATCACTAGTGTCTTTGGAATAACTTTCATCCATTCCAGCAGGAATAAGAGTGGGCTTTGAAGCCGGAGTGAGCTTGTCTGAAGACTGATGTGTGTTCTGAAAACCGAATGACCGTCGCTTTTTTCTGATTATTTGTGCATTGCCTATGTGCGATTGAAAGTACAAATGCCAAAATGCTGTGCTGTGAAAGGAGTTAATCTTGTAGGTGTTATGGTCCTGAACAAAAACTAGGATTATTGAAAAGCGTATTCGTACAAATGGTATAGTTAACTTTACAGACTGCAGGGTTAGATGAGCTAGAGGAGTGTTCTTTATTGCATTTCACTCTGTCTCTCTTGACGTCCTTCCATAATGTTATCTATCTACTTACTATGTCTTATATTCACAATCTGAACGAGCCAAGTAGGGCTCTTCTCTGCCATCTCACGCTGAGCACAGATATCCTTAAACACCATGCTGCTACCACCGTTTCACTGAACAGATTTCTGTGCTAGATGAATCAATGCAAAGGGATTCCTAGTTCTCCCTTTCGTGATAAACAGAATCAGACCAAAGTAAAAATACCGTGGTGATAATCTGGCAATTGACTATTTTTGCCTTTGATTTAAACGTTTGTGCACGCAGTTAATACTCGTCATTGAAGTGAGGTTGCCAAAGTATATTTGGTGATCGGGGAAAAATAAATTGTCTCATAACATCATAAAATTACAAATTCTGACACTGAGAATAAATGCAAATAGAATTAACAATAAAAGTGCAAAAAAGAATTATTATTGTTATAACACATCATTTATTTAAAATTATGGCTACAATCTTTTGTGGAAATACTTACCTCTGAGATAAATATGTAATAAAATTGTCATAAAATATTTCTAAACTACTGTATATAAACTAGCTAATTAAAATTATCCCATCCTACTGCTGAAAGAACGGGAACACAAAGAAATGTAAGCGACTTATCCATGCTTAAACTGATACCTTGGAAAAGACTAATAACGGGTTCTGGGTAGGGGCTTAAAATGCATTTGTATAGCCTAAATTACTATACAGGCAGTAGGGGCAGTCACTTGGCAGAATTAATAATTTACATACACCTTCATCTGGTCAGATTGCGGATTAGATCAAAAGCCAATTCGGGTGCCGTGAAATTAAAGTACTGCCTCAAAACAAACCTCTTGTTTCTCTCGCTAAGCACAAACTCCAACAGAGGGAGGGAAAATCCCATCAAGATAGCCAAAAACCTGGCTCACTCGAGTACTCCTGTGAGTTGCAGAACTAAAATTTGATTCTCTGCCCAAAAAGAGATCATACTTCAGCTTGTTGTATCTTTTTAGGAGACTCTCTGAAACGAGGTGAATTCTGGAGCTGAGACACAATTTCTAAATGATGTTTTAGGAAACCTGTTTTTTCTTGGGGAGGGGAGGGGGAAAAGTGGCAACAAGTGGATATCTGTGATAGGCTTAAATATCTTTGTGCTGTGATTGAAATAGAAATACGCAAATGTTCTGTCAGAAGTCTGTGTGTGCATGACTTGCTAGTACTTGCTTAAATGTTGTTGTTTTNTGGGAAATGAAATTGATGTTTACTTTTTCTAAAGTGAGTAATTGACTGAAGCACTTGGGGGGGTCCAAAACTCAATGAAGGCCAGGGGAGTTAGCATCCAGCGTTCATTACTGCTCTACTTTCAGGATTTTTTCCTGGAAATACATCGTTGTAGGAGGATTTCTGAAGAAGTGAAAGGGACACAAAGCAAAATGCAGAGATTTTGTACAAGTGTTTTTATGGGGAGCACATCCTTATATCCATATACAAGCATGAATACTTTCCGTTTTAAAAGCAATTTGTATTATTGGCAAAACATCTAGGTGGAGACAATTTTTAACCACGTTCATGCTCTCTTGTAAAATCAATGTGTAATAAAGATTCCTAGGAGTACAAATACAACATATTGTGCTGTATTAGTCAACTGATGATGCCTGTAATTCTCCCCCCCCCCACCCCCGACTGTTGTAAGTTCTTATATATGTGCCATCCAGTTAGGAGGCTGATGCTATGTGCGCTTAACAACATTAAACAGAAATTTATTTTGATGAAACTTGAGAACTTTGAAATTTTGAGAGATTCTTGGCATCTAATAGTTGTGCAAAGCTTAGGGCATACGTGTTTGGGGTAGCTTGAAAGGGAGACAAGAAGTGCTAGCCTTTTTGATTAGGAGCTTTCCTGCATTAATTCCTTCTGGAATTGTACCGTTTTAAGAATCTGCTGTGATATTAAGGTTGTTTATTATTCTGTGTTGTTTCTCATAACTACACATCTTTAATAATGGAAACTTAAGCATCTGACAGGTGGGTGGCATTGACTGAGGATTTTAAGATTCTATGTATTTTTGGCACTGAAGTTACCTTGTGGATTTAGCAGTGGTTTGTATAGGAGCCTAAACTGACAGCGCCCATAAATAATGTACAAAGCTGCGCATTACAACAGAAGGATTAAAAGTTATGCCTCCAGTTAGTATGCATCATTCTCCTGTTTATCAAGTGAAACAATGAGCCATCTAAAAATGTGCAATCAAGAAATTGGAGGTTGTTTCACAAATGCATATGCATTCTTTCTACTTAGCTATCATCTAACGTACGTGTTCCAAAGGATATACTTAGATTTTTTTTTTTAAAGTCTGATGATACAGGGTAGACTTTTTTTTTAATTAATAGGTAAGACTCCTCTTAATCTAATGACAATTATTATTTCCTCTTGGACTAGAGATGTCTGGGTCTCGTTCAGCTTTCTCTGATTAGTCAGGCACCGCTTACCGCTGAAGAGCTTGTCAGACCATTTTAGAGGATATGCCTGAGTAACTCTCTCTTCCAGGTGACATGATCATCGTAACTCTCTAAGCTTTGACTAATGCCTCATAACGCTTTTCATACTCTTCAGCCGTGTCGTACAAGAGTAACTATGCTTGAACAGAGCAGTCACTGCTCTCTCATTAGGTGACAGACCTGAAAATTCCTGCAGTCAGCTAACTGTGCAATGCTGTGCAATGGGACAGTTAACCTGCTTTTTTTTTTTTCTGGGTATCTATATGAACATTTTTAGTTGTTTCAGTCACAAAGACAAGCAGAGACACCTAATTACTTTTGCAAACCAGAACGGAGATGTCTTTGGCTGAAACAATGGACAGCTCTTAAGTCCACGTGTTAATTTTCCAGGTTACCTCAGCTAGGCACAAAGGAGACTTAAAATGCTGAGGAAATCCTCTCCTAGTCTAACTACATATGATACTTTTAATCCATAGTTTGGTATAAATAGTTTTATGAGTGCCTCTTGCACATACCTTTTGGAACAAAAATGTCTCGTCCTTTCCAAAATTCTGTCAACTTACTGTTTCTACAACATTCAATATTGTTTTTCACATTTGATACGCATTAAACGCTCAGTGTGCACTTCAAGTTCTCTTTGCAATAAGACTAATTGTTTTAAGAACCAATTTATGTAATGCAGCATTTGCCTACCATTGCCATCCAACGTAGATCTTCATCCACGTTTGGCAGAACATGTGTTTCATGGGAGGGACAATGGCAAAGACTTAAAGAAATCGAAACACCTAAACAAGCAGTAAAACAAAGAAACACAATTTGTTAATACAAAACCACTTGGGTCACCGGTTAGTCTAATTCTTGTCTGCTTTAGACAATTGTAATCCCAGAAGAAGCTTTCCCTGGCAGCATTTCAGAGGAATGCTCATATCTTCACGTATCGGGTTTGCGTGGCAAGGTTTTGGCAGCGGGGGGCTACAGGGGTGGCTTCTGTGAGAAGCTGCTAGAAGGTTTGCATCTATCTGATAGAGCCCATGCCAACTGCCTCCAAGATGAACCCACTGCTGGCCAAGGCCAAGCCCATCAGCAGCAGTGCTAGTGCCTCTGTGATAACATATTTAAGAAGGGGAAAATCACCCAACCTGTGCAATTGCAGCTGGAGAGAGGAGTGAGAATACGTGAGAGGAACAACTGTGCAGACACCCAGGTCAGCGAAGGATGGGGAGGAGGTGCTCCAGGCGCCGGAGCAGAGATTCCTCTGCAGCCCGTGGTGAGGCAGGCAGTGCCCCTGCAGCCCAGGGAGGGCCACGGTGGAGCAGATCAGCACCTGCAGCCCCGGGAGAACCCCACGCCGGAGCAGGTGGATGCCCAAAGGAAGCTGTGACCCCGTGGGAAGCCCGTGCTGGAGCAGGCTCCTGGCAGGACCTGTGGCCCCATGGAGAGAGGAGCCCACNGGGGGACCCACGCTGGAGCAGGCTGTTCCTGAGGGACTGCACCCCGTGGGAGGGACCCATGCTGGAGCAGTTTGTGAAGAACTGCAGCCCGTGGGAGGGATCCATGTTAGAGACGTTTGTCTGCCATGGGTGGGACCCCAGGCTGGAGCAGGGGCAGAGTGTGAGGAGCCCTTCCCCTGAGGAGGAAGAAGCAGCAGGGACGATGTGTGATGAACTGACCCCAACCCCCATTCCCCATCCCCCTGTGCTAGAAAAAAATCAGGAGTGAAGTTGTGCCCAGGAAGAAGGGAGAGGAGACCGGAGGAAGGTGTTTTAAGAGTTTTCTTTTCTCGTTAACCTACTCTGATTTGATTGGTAATAACTTAAACTACTTTCCCCGAGAGGAGCCTGTTTTCCCATGACGGTAATTGGTGAGTGATCTCTCCCTGCCCTTATCTCGACCCACGAGCCTTTTGTCGTGTTTTCTTTCCGCTGTCCAGCTGAGCAGGGCAGTCACAGAGCAGCTTCGGTGGGCGCCTGGCATCCAGCCAGGGTCAACCCACCACGTTTCATTATGAGGAAATTCTCTTGAAAACTATCCTTATTTAGGTCAGGACTGACTGAGGTTTCTTTAATATGGACTACCAATATTTTTTTTACTTTTTTATTATTGTCAATATGTTTATTGCAATCAGTTACGTGAAAATTCGAACAATGCTGATAACGTACAAAGAGTGACGATTTGGAGACTGGTCTCTTGCTCCACCAACTCTACTGAGTCATAGTTGTTTTCTGCCTTTTATATTTCATCTTTTCTGAAAAAAAATATTTTCTTGAGCTTTAGGACCAGTCAGTAGCATAAGTATCTTTTGTAGCTCAAAAATATGTTAATTCTGCAACAGTTGAAACATCAAGAATCCTTTTAGAAGTGAAGAGGGAGTTTCTGCTGGGCTTATTTTCGTTCCCAAGACCTATGTGTACAGACCACTTACTTAAATTCAAGTATAATTCTGTGTTTGCAAATATAGATGCTTATCATTTTGTAAGTGAAAGATTTTAAGTCTTGTTCCAGAAAGTAAGGAGTAACCAACAACCAAGAAACGTTAGGCAGAGCAACTCCATTAAAGGGGGAGTGGTGTTGTCTTATACCTGCTGCGTAAATGCTTTTGCAAATCATTCCTTAACTTCCATTTCTCCCCCCACCCAAGATCTTAAATACAGTTCCTTAAAATATCGCCGAGTACATTTTGCTTTATACAGGTTCACTGCCGTTCTGGAGATGAGTTAAACCGACAACAGGGGTGTTTTACCTTGCTTCCATTGCCAAACAGGTGTCATGGTCAAACAAACAAAAACTTCTCAAAAAGTCTTAAAATCAGTCTTTAAGTTACAAGAGTGGAATCAAATACCCTATGTTCGTATGAAGACAACTTGGCCATAGCCTTAGGAATCATCTGTGGTTACTCCACTTCCCGCTCCTGGGATGTATCCCAGCCAGACATCTGGCACCCCTAAAGGCACTCTTTCTCCATACTTTTCCGATTATTTTATGTTTTTAATCTATTCTTTCTCTGAGGGATGTAGCAGCTTTGAGACCACAATGACCTAAAATTTATCACAAAGTAACTCTGACACAAGCGCTCGCTCTTTTCTGAGAGACTTTTATCTCTATTCCTCTAATCCCTGGAGCGGGATTTTGTATTCCTTTTGTCTCTTACTGGAGCAAGCTGGGTTTTGGTTATAAGAGTGTGTTCCTTTATTTTGTATCTAGCTGACCAAAAAGACTTTCAGAAACACGCAAATACTGCAAATTAGTCCTGGAACTAAAATATTTAGGGATACTATATTTTGGTTTGTTTTAACTGCCTTGTCATCGATTCCTTCTCTGTTCAATCTACACTTTGCTGTGTTTGGCTCTAGCAAAGACTTCATAGATCATTTATAAATGCGTTCCATCAAGCTCTTGACCTCTGTGTTACCAACTTTCTTCAGAAATCACGTGAGACTTTAACAGAGAATCACATGGTAACAAGCTACTGCTTAGGGTACATATTTGCCCAAATCCTAAGGGTTTCTGTTTTTTCTAGGGTATTTTCCAGTGGTTTTGATATTTTTTTCTGGTGTTTTTGAATTTTTAAACGGTTAATTTGCAACTGCAGTAGTACCATCCTTTGTTAATTAGCGTGTTATGTGTTGGTAAAAATCATACAGTGTGACATTTATTTCTGTCTTTAGGAAAAAATTGAAATGACAAAACAAAACTATTCAAACTATTCCTAAGTGCTAAATTTACCAATTTGTTGGTAACTAAATGAACACTTAGGCGTTACTGACCAGCTACTCTGATGTCCTGCGCTTGCGGTACTAACTGCTGACATATTTGCAAAGGGAATGTAAAGGTCTGTTGTGTGTTCTCTAAAAAGCGTTAAGACTTTGCAAATGTAAAAGCTCGTAGTTCAGGATCTGTGTCAGATTACACAAAGAAAACACTGACAAGTGAGATTAGGGAAAAAACCCCACAGTTAGGTTCTTAATTATTTCAGGAGATTCCGCTGATGCATTTGCAGCTTTAGGCACTCAGGTCTTACCCTGTTACCTTTCACAACCAGTCTTATACATACTGTAGACAGTCTGTATAGGAATTTGCTTTCCCTTTTTTTTTTAGGTTGTACCTCCTTAAGCATCGTTTGTAACAGAGCTTTGAAAAACTCTAAGTCTCTTTAAATGGAATTTTAAAGGTATTTTTGGATGCCAGTTCACTTACGGCCACAAACTCCAGGCATACAGATACGAGTTAGTTGGTTTTATTTTACATTTACTTATTTTTTGCTTGGCTATTCCTCTAGAGATTGTAAAGTTCTGATTTTCTCTGGTTCTGGAAAAATCTATTTGTCTCTTCCTTGGTATGTTTTAATAGGTGTAATTCAGCAGCCTATTTTCTAAGCGTTTCCAATGTGCCCTCGTACGTAGCATAAATTAATTAAATCGCAAGGGCTTGTATGTGATGATAAATTCTTTCAATCAGTACAGCAAAGTAATATTTTAAGAAATTTCCACCCCAGGCTGTAAATTTATGTCTAATTTTCTTCAGAGAAGCATTTCTAATTGCCCCATTTTGTCTGCGACTGTGCCCCACGATACAAGATACCTAGCTTTACAAAATGCCCCATGAACGATGTCTCAGAAAGATATTTCAAAATGATCCACAATCATTTTTCAAAAATGTCATTCCTGGTCAAATATTATTCAGATTTTCCCTGTGCACAATATGTTCTGCTTCAATAACTTGTTGACTTTTTGAAGACAGCTTTCCTGTTACAGGGGGAGAATATGTAAGACGTAGGAGTGTTGTCATACTTTCGATTAGGGTAGAACAGACCCGGTCAAATCACGGGGTCCTTTTGTCAGTCTTTTCACTTCTTCCCAAGATGTACGGAGAAACTCAAGCAAAGGAATTGAATTTGCACCGTAGGCATGGCTCTGACACTTTGTGAAACGTGAGGAAAGTAGAACTGAGTGTCTGGAAAACTAAGCCAGAAAGCATTTTGACGCCCAGAGGGCTCTCCCATTGGACAGCCTTTTGCAGGACGTAGGTTAGTTTTTGCTTCAGAGGTTTTTCCAACTCTGGGTCTTTGTGCTTTACTGGGGATTGGTTATAGATGGACTCCGTATATGTTGACGCTTGTCCTTTCACGAAATGTCCATGTACTAACAAAAAAAAAAAATTCAAGTGGGAAGATAGCTTATTTCATTAGAGGATTATTTTTATCTCTATTTCAGTGAGATCAGGCTATGGCCTTTTTAAAAAAAATGCTGTTTCCATAGTTGCAAGTTTAAATCGCATTTGATGCCGTTACCTTTGTGTACACATCTCCAAAAGTATCTTGCTTTTTTTTTAGATGGTTTCAAATCTCAAATAATTTCTGAGGACAAGCTAAAAAATATTTTCTTTTCCAAATCTTGTATAGTTTTCAACAGCTCTTGCCTGTCCATCTAGAACTTAAATTCTTAAATCAGACTGTGCACATTTGTTCCTTATCNCGTAGGTTAGTTTTTGCTTCAGAGGTTTTTCCAACTCTGGGTCTTTGTGCTTTACTGGGGATTGGTTATAGATGGACTCCGTATATGGTGACGCTTGTCCTTTCACGAAATGTCCATGTACTAACAAAAAAAAAAAATTCAAGTGGGAAGATAGCTTATTTCATTAGAGGATTATTTTTATCTCTATTTCAGTGAGATCAGGCTATGGCCTTTTTAAAAAAAATGCTGTTTCCATAGTTGCAAGTTTAAATCGCATTTGATGCCGTTACCTTTGTGTACACATCTCCAAAAGTATCTTGCTTTTTTTTTAGATGGTTTCAAATCTCAAATAATTTCTGAGGACAAGCTAAAAAATATTTTCTTTTCCAAATCTTGTATAGTTTTCAACAGCTCTTGCCTGTCCATCTAGAACTTAAATTCTTAAATCAGACTGTGCACATTTGTTCCTTATCAAACAGTGGAAGGCAATAAATTAGCACTAAGCTGGTTGGGGTTTAGTTAGTGACAAACCAACAGAGCTATTTCTGTCCATGTCATTACATACCTTAACACTTTTATAAAAATCTGTTGAAAGTTTTATGTCCTATGCAGTGCATTCTTTGCTATAAAGTCTCACAGGATTGTTCCAGTGATTAAATCGGTCATAAAGAGCACATTTGTCAGTAGTTGTATTGTGACTAATTTTTCATAAACGAAGTCCGCTGTGGAACTAAGGGAGTAGTAACATGCTGTATTTCACTAGGTGAAAGAACATAAAGACTTCCTTATTATAAAATACTGAAACTTCACTTTACAGCTTCAAGTCCTTAATAATGTATGTAAGAAGCAGAAGATAGTTTTCTTAATGATGGATCTAACAACTTGCGGTGGACACGAGAATAGGAATAGAGATGCTTATGTGTACTGTGGAAAGATAACAAATTAAATTCCACAACGTGAAAATTACTTTTTTCATACATTTGACTAATAAAATTGTTTAACTGTAGATGTACTTATTCTCTACAATAATATCATAGTTTGTTGAACCTTTAAGTTAAAAAAGCCGTTTCAGGATTTTTCAAGGCCTTCATTCAAATAATTTGGGTGCGTGTTATTTAAGTAAGTTTCTTTTAGTACAGGTTTACTTGACTTGTAAGTTTGGATCAGGATCTTAACAATTACAAAGATTTTTGAAGTGCAGTCTCTACAATAACTGCTTTAGCCCCGTTCCCATTAAGTTTGTTCTGACTAAAATCCTAAAATGAGCAAATTAATCAGAACCTCGGTTATTTCTAGTTTTACTGCAGTCATGCTGAAAACATTCGGGGGATCTGTTTCTTGCTGGGAGGAAGTCTCTTCTATACTGAAATCTTAAATATTGCAACACACTAATAATGTCACACCATTTTTTAATGAGAAAAATGGTCTGTTGTTCTGCAGGTCTCCATTAAAGTGAATGAGGTATACATTAATAATTAGTATTTTCCACTATCGGCGCTTTTCAAAAGTTATTCCACAGCGTACTTTTTACACAGAAGGCTTTCTTCATAATTACCAAGTGCATTTCTCAAGAAATAGTATTGTTCAGCTTTTGATCAACAGTGGTCCGAGAATAAGTTATTCAATTAAAATGCTTCTGATCTATTCAAATTGCTTTGAAAGTGAAAGTGATAACACTGAATGAACGATAAGTTGTAGGTGAGGCTGGATTTGAAACTGAATAGAGGGTCTGAGACTCATTGATGGGAAACCGCTGTTTTTTGCAGTCTGATAGGAATGTATATGGAGGTGCATATGCCTGTGTGCATATTTGCACACCTATGTTCATAATATTTTCTGTAACTTATAAATACAATATATAGACTGCAATTATAGTAGACCATGTTTATGTAAATAGTATGTACTCTATTAGAATGATGACATGATTAATTTTTAGATATTCTTTTATTTTTATGCATAATACAATTTCCATACAGTCCGATTTTTTTCATGACCAGAATTGGATATTAGTCCATCTTTAGAAGATTTGTGTTGAATCAACTGAAATAAAAATATTTTGGACTGCTGAGCTTGTTCTGATAAGCTCAGTTCCACAATTTAATTACCTCATATTCTTACGTGTGAGAGTAATGAACTTCTTATTTCTTATAGATCCCTTCATCATAACCTTCTTTTGGAATTGTTTTACTGTGAGAAACCCTTGACTTAAAAACTGCAACAAAAAGGTATTTTTATTCGTTCATAATGGGGAACGCAACGCTTATGAGGCGTATCCATTCACGTGATGTACAGGAGATTAGAAGTAAATTGAAACAGAGTATTTTGAAAAATAAGCAGCAAATGAAGCAAAATATCGGACTGTTCCTAGATTAGAATTTTTCTGTGAATTAGTGTCCTCCAAATCTGGAGCCTAGCTGGGACGAGTAGTTAGACTATAGAGCAGGTTTCTGCAAGATGGAAGCTTTCAGCGAGCTTGGCTAAGTGCCCGTCTGACAGCACCACGTGCCTATTTTTTCATAGAACAACAAAAAGAAAAGCCCTAGGGGAACGACATTGTTTTGAAATACTTTATATTCAGGGTAGGAATATTCCCCTTGGACAAAGAGAAGGGGATTCCTGATCTATCAGTCTTAATTACCTCGTTTGAGCATATTCAGTTGCAAGTGTTTATTGGTCATAGTTTTATGAGTGTTCTTTAGGAAAGCTGTGTTAATGTTCTATAGAGCCAAGATAGGGTAGAAACTCAGCCTCATGTTAAACTCCCAGGCTTGGTATAGAAATATAGTATATCAGGAGAGTTAAATGGCTCAAAATAAATTTTGGAATAAGACGACAGGAAGTGACATAGATGCCCTTTAATAAACTGTGAAAGTAATCATAGGAGTAGAGAAAAGAACGCAGGCTTCCCTGCTGTCGCCTATGAACTCCAGGATTTAGAGTTATTTTCTTTGTCACTCATTAAACTTTATTTCCTACACCACAGCACAGCAAGCAGGATGGTGAGGAAAAGGGTGTGGAAGTTGTCATCCGTAAAGGCTAGATGCAGGGGGGGCAGTAATTTTGCCAGCCATCCCCGTGTAAAGCGGTCTGCCGCTCAGGCCTCAATTCCTTCTCTCTCGGTCAGTGTTTATTCTGTTGCAGTTTGGGTTATTCAGCTGCTATGAGGCTTACAGCAGTTTCGAGCAACCTGGTTCATCTCCACGTGCTTCTTAAATGTCCAGCTTTCACAATAATATGCAGTACTGTGTAAATTTAACTTTTTGGCCTCAAAGGTCTTTGGAAGTTGTAAATGGAAATTTTTGTAAGAACTTTCTTTTTAGTGTGTTTTGTCTACTTGCTGAATGTATTAAGTTCTTTAATACAAACTAATGTTCAGACGTGGACAATTTTGATTTTTAACAACTGTGGGTTCTTCCTTTCTTTGGTCATCATGGTTCCAACTTTTTGAAGACTTTGAAAGGATTGGATATGTTCTAAGTGAGTAGCTGCAGTAGTGCTAGCTGTAGCTATCACAATCAGGTCATATGTTTATTTTCATGCTCCTGTAAAGTCTGTTACCTCACAAATTCTGTGTATGATTTTCTGTGCTTTCTTTTCTTGTGTTACAGAGACATAAGATAACCTTGACGCAAACACTTCTCAGTTTTACGGTTCTTTACTGTGTTGTAGTTTATGTATACCATTGCTTTCTATCCCAGTACAAGATTTTATCAACTGGAGGGCTTGTGAGTCAACGTTATATTCTTCAAGAATAAGCATAAATTACTTTTACAGTAACATCTAAAATGACAAACTTACGATTTTTTGAGATAAGCATAGGAGGGTTTGCAAGAACAGTAGCAGTGAAAAGTAAAACTTGTATCGATAGGTTTATATCGCGAAAAAAATCGGAGAAATTATATGAGGCAAGTATAATGTAAATTTGTAGGGATGAATGGAGCATGTGACGGTTAGGAAGAATCAATTGTACAAGTAAAAGATGGGGAATGGCTAGCGAGGCTACAGTACTATTGAAGGAGGATAAGATGAGTACTATGAACATCAATATCAACACAAGACAAAAATTTAACTGTTTCCAAAGCAGGAGACGCTTTCCTGCATACAAGGATATGAATTGGTCAGAAATATTTTTGAAAATTATTATTCTGCTTTCTAATATCTCAAAGACCCTTTCAGGCCTGTTTTCTGTGCTTTTCAATGTTTTGTTTTAAAAACGTCACAAAGTGATAGAAACTCTTCTTTGTACTGCAAGTGCACTTTCATGAAGTACCCATTGTGTGACCGCAACAGGTCAGTGAACCAAACTGACTTNCTTTCTAATATCTCAAAGACCCTTTCAGGCCTGTTTTCTGTGCTTTTCAATGTTTTGTTTTAAAAACGTCACGAAGTGATAGAAACTCTTCTTTGTACTGCAAGTGCACTTTCATGAAGTACCCATTGTGTGACCGCAACAGGTCAGTGAACCAAACTGACTTCTGTTCCTTTTTACCTCATACGTCTTACTTATTTGTGCTACAATGATTTCAAACGGCGTGTTCATCTCAACTAAAGCTTCTCAAATTTATTATGTTTGTTTCGGTGTTATGAATTAAATTGATGGAAAAAATTTGATCAGGAAGAAGTACGCTCCAGGTCGGACAGGAACTGCAGGGTACTCTAGTTTTAAAGTGTCTCTCAAAATATTGGAGAATGATTTTTGGCTTCTGATATTTGTGTAAGTGATAGAATACGATTTTTCAAGCTGTTAGGAAATAAAAGCATCTATTGCCTTTTTACCTGAAATTAGAGGGAGCTGAACTTAATGATCAAGTAATTCTTTCTAGTTATGTGTCCTTCTCCCGGCACAGCTCATCAAGCTTATGGCTTAG